>JAMXBB010000011.1:79433394-79548863 GCA_024138015.1 Lumnitzera littorea
TTTAAGAGTTATTATGTAACGTTGGTAAAAATATATATATATATATATATATATAACTAATATGATTAGTAAAGGGAATTCTACATTATATGAGATGATATTATGATTAAAAAGAGCTATCGACATTAAAATGATAAAGAACATAACGATATGTATATAAAGGTACATTATCATATACTAAGTCATATAAATTTTTTGATTCCTTATAGTATCATTTTTTCGCAAAGGAAATATAATGCATTTTAAAAGAAAAGACATCGTTACTAACCAAAAGATATTACTAAAGGAAATGCGTAAGCGATGGAAAGAGAAAAATATAAACAGCCTAGAGGCATTCCCAAAGAGAAGAAATGATTAACAAGAACTTTCGCTATTATATATATAAAAATTTCCAATAAGATTGTGCTGTTATGAAACTATGCACAACCAAATCTTGCGTCCACTGGTCACCGACACTAAAATTTAACTACAAAATTGTTCTAATTGAGTTTTCAAGTCATAAATTTTATCCGATGGATATCAAAGTTTTTTGCTTGACTTAAAAAGGTCAGTGGATAATCATGGATTGAAATGTTCAAGATTTGATGCTACTGAATTAAAATATTTTTTATGCTGTTTACTTCTTTTGCATGATGTTAATTTGATGATGGTTAAAGATTTAAATGTATAGCAATTACAATATATTTTAATGATAATATAACAGAAGGATCTAAGCTGCCCATTAGAGTCTTTTAATGCGAAAATTGTGTCTCTCTCCCATTGTGTACAAATGACACATCTTTAATGTTCCTTGATCTAATTGAGCAAAGGACTCATTGAAGCAATTAAATTTTATTTGATTATTAACTTTGAAAATAAAAAGTGGAGGAGGATAATTTTGTGAAGACACCGTGAATTAATATGATAAAATTAACATTATCCCCCATATTAATGTGTTAAATGATATTTTTATCGAAACAAGCAAATTAGCTTTAATAGATGGCCACTTATTGTTCCAATTACATTAACTCCATTTATTGATTATGAAAATTTATCTTATTATTGAAGAAACAAAGGTCAAACTAAACAAATACACAACAATTATGACATTTTGAAGAATACCCTAATTATATTTAGAAGTACTCTAAATAGCTTAATTAATACGCCAGATTTGGTATATGGGAATTTACCAAAATGGAATTGTGATTTTGAATTCTACTCCTATTCCGTATGCTTGAAAGGACATTTTAAAGTAGGAATCGCAATTCCGCCTAGGAAGGAAATTAGGATTCTGTCTTCCTCATGTTTGAAAGTACATTTTAAGGCAAGAATTGTAATTCCATGAAATCGATGATTCTAATTAGGAGGGAAATTGCGATTCTGCCTTCTTCTACTTCATTAATTATTGATTAATTAAAATTACTTTTTTAGTCTTGAAATAAATTGTAACATATATTAATTAAACATATTTTCAAAGAATAGTTTTATTAAAGCATTTAATAATATTTCATTCATTTCCATTTTATGACCATCTCCAAATATGGGAAAACATTTTTCATTCAGGTTTTTATTTAATTTCATTCCAGACTATTAATTCATATCAACATGAATAAAAAAAAAAGAAAAAGAAAAAAAGTCAAAAGGATAGGTTTTTAGTACAGTTCGCGAATACAAATATTCCTTATACAAGACATAATCATATTCATATTCATACGGACATTTCTTACGTTTTTTAAATTTTAATAATTCTCATAACATAATGACAAGCAGCAAAATAAAATCTTTTACCGGAAGATAGAATTATCACCATACAAACAAGTGCGCCCATGTAGAGTGCTGTTGAAGTGTCAACACCATTCTTTGCAGCCATTATTTTAATGTAAAGAGAAATTTCTTATTGTGTTTCCGGGTCTTAATACTAGATGACATACAGCTATTTTTATTAGAAACTAATCTTGGGCTATTTATTGTAAGGGGTAAAGAGATTACAAATCGAAATGTCTACGAAGGAAAGAATCATAGAAATATTCACCAACTTCTATAAGTAATTAATTGATAGAATACTTGGCAACATTCACCATTAAGGATATAACAGACTGTATGAAAGATTATATCATTTCATTGTTCTTATATATTAAACTCCATTTTTTCCCTTTCATTCTTGTTGTGTTTCTATTTACTTTAAATTATTCAAATGAGGCAAAAGAAGACATGTAAATGACTATTCTGCACACAACACGATTTTATCAACATGTGAGCCAAAAGTTAAAGATTTGTGACATTAAAAAGTTGAAAAGCCAAACAACCCAAAATTTTATTTCATACCTTCTATAATGTATTCTAATATGGTATCTCTCATGAATTGATTTTTTACCAATAAATTGCATAAATTATCCTTCAAATTAAAAGTAATATTTCTTATCTCACGACCAATTGAAGTTTAGTTCCGATAAAATAATATACTTTATTCGCTTGGGTAGTTTTTACTTTCATATACATCACACTCATAATTTTAAGTAAGAAGGTTAAATTCCAATTTCCATCAAATCGTTGTGTAATAAATTCCAATTTCCAACAAATCATTGTGTAATTAGAAAAGTTTTTAACTCATGATAGTTTCCATCTTTAACATATACTATAGTTATTCTCTATGTCGCGGTGCATATCCATCTAGTGAAATAATAAAATAGTATATAAGAGGGTCACGCTCTCTAAAGTAGCTTAACATAGAAGATATTTATACTATATTGACATCTCGAGGGCACTTTGATTTGAGATAGAAAAATAGATTGGACTATCCAATTGGCTAGATAGAATAACACTAGGTCAGTGACGAATTCTTTAATAGCATGTTGGTTAACTCTATAAGATTGAAGTAAAAATAGTCATCCCATTTTTCCAAGTCCTAAATGGTATTTAGATTGTGGTTATTTTAAGAAATTTTTATTGCTATCAAATTGAAAAATTGCAAATCCTCTTTAGGATCAGAAGGAAGACTATTCATTGTTTTTTCCCCCACAAATTTTCATTTTTTTTTTTTAAATGAGACCTCATCCAACATTCAAGTCATGGCCTGAGGTAGGGATATATGGCCTTTTAAGATATACTCCTAATATATTATTTATATCCTTTTAAGTACAGCAAGCAAAATATAATAATTCTTAATTCCATTCCACAAAGAATTGTAATTTTATTTATATTTTATTTCACTTCATCAACCAAACGTACTATAAAGGAAAAAAAAAATGAGGGCAGTTTCACGATCCCATGCCAATAAGCTATTAAAAATGTTTTTTAAAAAATTAGGCCGAAATAGTGAATGAGCCTGACTATTGATGGGTCTGGTAATTAATTTTGTAATAGAATGTGTAAGGCATTATATTATTATAGGACTTTACAAATTTGTGATGATTTTGGATTTGAAAGATTGTTTTATTTTTATTTAACAATAATAAGGAGAAAATTATAAATTATCATGTCTAAACATAAAATAAAGAAAACACAACTTATATCATAGTTAAAAGTACAAAACTCGATCTCTTGACAATATCATTTTATTATTAACTTGGGCTTTATATAAAAATAGGAGGGATAAGAAAAGAATTAAGCTTAGAATTTATACTTAGCTTTCCCTCAATAGTTTAAGACGGCACTGCCATTAGTGCCCTCTTCCTTTGTCAAGAGAGAGGGGAAAAAAAAACTCGGGTTAAAGATATTCTATGGTAAAGTAATTATGCAATTATAGATAATTAAGAGTTTTATATGAATACGGATTCTTTTTCAAAAAATATTATGGAAAAGGGCTAATTTAAAAAAAAAAAATATGAATATAGTATACTGAAGGCGCATCAAGTGAATGTACCTTTGGTTACTTATATTTTTTACATTAAAGGCATATACAATGGATACACTTTCAATATGCTACTTTAGTAGAAATTGAATTGAAAGTGCATCAAGTGAATACGTTTTCAGTATAAATATTTACATTGAAAGCACATACGATCGATATGCCTTTAGTATTACAATTTGAACTGAAGGCACATCAAGTATATGTGTTTTTAGTGTAAATATTTATACTGAAGGCGCATTCACTTGATGCGCCTTCAATTCAATTTCCATTTAACCTACTAATTTCCCTTCGGCTGAAATGATAAAGTAATGTTTTTCCAACCATTAACTTACAAATTGAATGGAAAATTTGATACAGTAATTAATTACATAAAATCATAATTGGTGGAACGCCTCAACAAATATAGTAAGTGGGGAAGAAATAAGCGGATAGGATGATCATCTAATGACCATACGAGTCTAATAGAAGAAAAAATAATTGCAAATTGTAAAATTATGATATATAAACAATGCATTGAATTGCAATTTATGATGAAAAGTGAATTGTATTTCAAATAATTAGTATATACACAATTTGTAATCAATTAATGACAACATCAATACAATGGAAAAATAAAGAAGAAAACAAAAAAAAAAAAAGACTAAACATATCTACTAACGTCTACGCTGTGTAAAGGTCCTTATGGCACAAGAAAGAAGTGAATGCCTTTGTCTATCATGTGTCTGAGTAGGCTTAGGTGGTGGATCGTTGAGCTTAAGTTCCTTAAGAAGAACTGGGTTGATTGGATGGCCTAAATGCAGCTGAGTGATGTCCTCACTCATGGATGATTGTATGAAGGTGGAACGTCGCTTTTAAGGAGCTGGTGGAGTCGTAAGATCAAGATGTTGCTGAAACTCAGAAGTCATGTATGAGCTAGATTCAGCCCTAGAGCTCGATTCAACTTCCGAAGTAGAGGTAACACCTGACTTAGGGTATGTGCTATATCCTCTACTGATATGCCTTAGGTCTACGGAATGACAGGCATGTGGTGAGATATTGTCACTGAGGTCTACCCAATAACGTACCCTTCGAGCCTTGCCTCCTTGAACTTTAGTTATACTCCTAAGTGGTGCACGAGGAGCTAGTATCTCCTCGTTAGCAAAAGGTCCCTACTCCCTGTTGTGGTCCATATGAGGTAGCTCATATACACTCTCTTACTGTGGATAGAGGATAAGGCCACTGTGTTGCTCAACGAAGTCAAGTGCCCTATTTGCAATACCGAGCGTTGTGGGATAGTCAGGTGCCAGTTTGACACTCCTCAACGAATCTACCTGAAATAAGTAAAGAAAACAAATGTTAGTACATATGATAGCAAGTATAAATGAGTGAAAAATAAAATAGTGGACGATTTTAGATATACATACCAATCGACCAATGATAGCTCCATGGTGTGTAATATAACGCCGGGTGATTTGTCTATACCATGGCCAGTAGCTTTCATCAACCCCTAAAGGACCTTAGATGTGTATTAGGAATTCGTATCTTTGTCCCCAAGCTTGGATGTAGGAAAAGTGTATATTGATCCAGTTAAAATCTATCCTACCCTGAAAGTCTAGTTGGTAGAGTTACTCTAAGGTGTCGACCTCTTGTGGAACATACTGATATCCACCAAATTACTGGACGACACAGTCTGGAAAGTACCACTCAATGATGTGGAAACTTATGAGTGGTACTTAGATAGTCCAAATGCGTCGCCCAACAATACAGAAATGAGGTAGCAACTCCTCTATATAAGGCCCTTAAATAACCTAAAGTGTAGAAGAAAAAGAAAATAAAAATAAATAACTAGTTAAACAATAATGGTTATCACTTACGGCCAAGAAAAGAACAACAAAGAGAATAACTCATAATATCATACCTGCTGCGTTGTCTACATGTCAAAAGCAATGCGATATGTATTTACGACATGCATCGGATGCTGAGTCGTATCCCATATTACCCTCTATTTAGCCGCCAATAGCCTATTCCCGTCGATAATAAACCCATGTCAACTAAGGGGGGCAACATGTGGGAACTTATCCCAAGCCCGAACTTGTAGTAAAATTACAACCCCTCTTAACTCATGCGCGTCGAATGATGAAATAGAGTATAATTATCAGTACAACCATGCCAAGCAAGCGCTATCCTAGCTAAGATGCCCAACTATTAAGAAGTCCTCCAGTAATGGCAAGAACATCAGGTGAATAAGACTGGAGGATTTATTCGCAAATATAAATCCTCCCATTAAGCTGAATATGTATGCACAACGATGGGGAAGTATCCGGAAGTGCTCCCGTAACCATGTTAAAGATAAGTGAGCACCCCTCATTCGAGCAAGCCTCACACCAAGCAGTCTCTCCCCTACATCACCTTAGCTCTCCTCATCATCAATCTCTGTCTAGCTTACCATTGTGAACCTTTAAACTGGAAGTCTAAGTTGGACCTTAACATCTTGCAGTGTAATGGTCGCCTCTCCAGTGGATAGGTGGAACGTATGTGTCTCGAGCCTCCATCTCTCAACAAGTGCCGTAATCAAATGCTAATCCAACATAATAAATGGGAGCTGTGCAACTCCCTAGAACCCAGCCTCCCATATGTAAAGCTTTACCTTAGGATGTATAGGGATATCCTGCTTATCCTTATGTAATGACATCTCATTACGCTACACTCGTAGTGCATAGGCCACCTCCTAAAGAAATATTCATTAAGTTAGCAAATAACACCTCTTTAATAAAGGAATTGACTAGAAATGATGATGACATTACTCATCTTACCCTCCCAAACGGCCTATGAACAGTGGTTAGCCTGCCTTACAAGTACGCGTAGATCAATTGGTCCTGGCTCCATTTATCCTGCAAACACATACAAACATGTCTAGTAGACAAAAAATAAAAGATAAAAAATTGTCAATCATTATACTTATGCATGCATTACAATGTAATGCTTAGATAAAAATGCAACATGTACCTGCCCTATTAATATCTGGACACCTCCTTCAATTATGTCCTTCTCGTCTACATGTGTTGCATCTAGTTTTGTCAAACTGCTCATGAATGTCCATCTTCATATGATATTGCTTATGCCTAGGTTTACCTTTTTTTGTAGTAAGTCAATATTCGAGTGAAGATAAGGGAAGCTAACTTGTGACCAGTTTAACTTGTCACCAATTGGGTAGAAATGAGCTTGGTAACAATTTATTTGGTTTGCCTACTTATACTATGGCCTTATTGCCAATTTGTTGTCCATTCTCATACTTACTGCAGCAGCACATGCATGGGAGCAAGGGATCCTATATATTTGCCACTTTTGACAAGTGCAAGTGCAGCCCTTGAAGTTAACTGTATGTGTCCTTCCTCCTCCCTTCAATCTTGTCATCGTTATTCAATTACTAGTTAAAACCTCCAAAATACAATTTTGTAAGCTAAATGAAATGACTCTATGTGCACTTGTCCACTCCCTCCAAGTTTTATATATCTTTACAGCGTAATCAATGTAGGTTTTATCAGAATCGATTGTCTCCTTAGCATCCTTATGCCTCTCCTCTCAATAGGTGACATAGTTGTAAAATATCTTCTTTACTAATGTAGTGACGGGTAATCCACGTGTTGATTTCAAAACGGAGTTATAACTTTCAATAATGTTTGATGTCATGTATCCAAAATGGTAGCATTCATCATATGTGAGAGTTTACTTGTCCAAATCAATATTGTCGAAACACGCGGGAGCGTCTTCCTTAGCTTGGGCCAACTTTTGCATGAAACGTTTAAATTTCCTCTATTGTGCCTAAATATTTGCAAACTATACAAGTTTCTTGCATAATTGGTTTTTATGGACCGTGTTGAAGTTATTAGCAACGTGCTGTAGACAATATCTACAAACTGCAAATGGTAGCTGCCAGCCTACTAATGGTTCCTTATACGTAGAGTCAATATTGGATGCCCTATTAGATACAAAACATAAGGTTTCCTCCTTCTAGCCAACTATATACACTTTAAGCTTCCATGGGAACCATTCCCAAGTTTTTGCTGATTTTGTATCGACAAGTGCAAATGCCAATAGAACAATTGAATTGTCCTCATTTATGCTACAAGCTACCAACAACTTAAAGTGTAGCCATTATGTTGTTGTCGAGCTGAGGATGATCTTGGTTCATCATTGGGTTCACATAAGTATGCGGACATTCTATAATTGTTATTTTGAAAAGACCTTCTACTCTCTTTAAACAAGCCCGTAGCCTCCGCTTACAACTCTATTCTTTCTTTTTATAGTAGATAGCGTATACATTTGGTTTCAAAATGTCCATATGAAAATCATAGTGGTTTCTGAAGTGGAATGACTTAACTGCATTTATGAGATTCTTCTTCGTGTTGAAACACATACCGATACTCAAGTCATCAGAGTTGCTGATGTTACTGCATATTTCATTAATATCTCTCTCGAATGTTGCATAGCTGCTACTATCGTACTGGCTATTGTAAACTAGGACACAATTTTTGATAAGCCTATCAATAGGTTCATTTATTTGCGAAAAGTCTTTAAACTATCTACTTGACAATACTTCACTAGTTCGATGGTATTGCCTACTAGAGCTATCATTGTAAAGTGTTCAGATTGACACATTACTCTCGCTAACATATGGTTTCGCCTAGGCCTCTCTTAAATCCTCAGCGTGGTAATCTTCAAGGCCAACATCATCTTCATCACCATCCCCATCATCCTCATCACCATCCACATCTGCCACATTTTCCCTATCATCGACATTTATATCCATGTATATTCTCTCTACATACGAATCACAAGACTCTTCATGTTCGATAATGAGACCTAATGGTTCGTCAAGTTGCTCTTTTATGATATTTACGTGCTTGTACTAAGAGAAATCCATGCATGGTTTATTTGATTGATCCACATTTGTTTGCTTCGCATCGGACATTATTGAATGCACATTGGGATCCGGAAGAGTTGGATTGTCTAGCTCATGTATTTCATGCTCATTTTAGGCACTTGATTCTCCAATGTGTCTTATGTACACTTCTTGAATACTTTGTTCCCCAAAAGACTCTGCCATCTTAATGAAATTCTTAACATTCTCATTGTTTCTAATGACCATTAACTTGTAGACAACTCCAGCATTATTGATAAAGGGATGTTTGTGCACAAGTTTAACACCACTCGGGTCAACTCCAATGCATCTACAAATTCTTCGACTGAAAGGAGAAAATTTCGAATCCTTCCTAATTTTCAACTTTTTAACGGGCTCCCTATCATGTTCCGGCCTCCAACTATCCATCACTATATTTCTGTTTACATAGATAATAACTTTCACATAATCTGTTATTTCTACCATAGTAATGCTATAATGAACCGAATATTTAGATGATATTATGAACTTTATCTACACACTGAACGACAACTTTACAAAATGCACTTAATCATCTTAGTAAGTTGCATTATCAACACAACTACTTAGCTTTAACTTTTTAATTTGACTCAATATAATAAAAAACGCCAATATATATATATGTATGTATATAAAGCTAAGTAGTTGTGTTGACAACGCAACTTACTAAGATGATTAAGTACATTTTGTGCATACGTATTTAGTTATAATTAATTACATTGAAGGCGCATGTAATTGATACACAGTCACTGCATGCGCCTTTAGTATAAAAAAAAAAAATAAGTAACTGAAAATGTATTCACTTGATACACTTTCAATATACTATAGTTGTATTTTTTTAAAAAACTAGCTCTTTTCCGTAATATTTAAAAAAAAAAGTCTGTATTCATATAAAACTCGATAATTAAATAGAAAATAATTGCATGGATATAATGCTTTATCGAGTACAAAGACTTTAATTACATTGAAGAAGGAAAGCTTAATCAATATTTTACTTCTATGCCTAAGTTGACTTATTCTTTTGTGTTTGATTTGCCGGTGATCCTGTAATATCAATGTGATCTTAAAATAAGAATCTTTTATTGGTAATCATATGAAAGTATATCTTTGTTGCTAACAACTATCTCAAATTCATCGTTTCCCTACGCCCATAGCTTCTGCGGCCATCTAAGTTTTTTCTTATTATGATTCGATGCTTTGCACACTTCATCAAGATTCTTTGCGAATTATTTCAGAAACAAAAAATAAAAGAAAAAGAAATTAGAGATGAGAAGATACACTATAGATAGAGTATAAGATCCTATCCATATCTAATACATGTTCCCAAATTTTTATATCTAAAACCTACTCTATGATATCTTGAAGTCACTATATATCTTATACCCTATAGAATTCTATAGGATACTCATTCTTTTTTAATTTTTCCTTCAAAATATTATATTAGACGCTAATCCATATCAAATCTATAATTTCACTACCTCTCAACCAACTAATCAAGAATAATTTGAAAGGAATGAGATCTTATAATACAAATAAATGATTCCATAATCTATGTGTACAAGATGTAGAAGATACCATTGCTAGACTAAGATTAGTAAAAGAGAAAAAATAAGAAAAAAAAAGAGAGATGCTTTTAACAAGAAAAAAAAAAAGGGGGGATAAAAAGACTAAATAGTAGATATAAGTAGCATGTAGCTTTAGGGTTGTATTATGGACTGGACTTTTATTGTTATTTTCTCTAAGACTAAAAAAAATGCAATAATATTAACTTTTTTTTTTTATTTATTGATCCTATTCAATTATTATTATAGAGTAAATATATGATATCCTAAAACATATATCTCGTATATTTTAAAGTATAGATTTTAGGATCGATATATGATATCTTAATTTCATACTAGTATCTCATACTGTGGAAGTAGATTTCAAAAAATTACTATCGAAAATTTATTCTTTAACTCATTACTCACTTAGGATCTAAGGGTTTGTGCGAATACCCTCTACAATATGATACTCGCTTACTTTTACCAAAAACTCGTATGTTCTAAGTGTTATTATTATTATTACCCTAAGGGAATGCTTTAGAGGTATTTTTTTTCCTCTCATAACTATCTCAAATATTTGCATCGAATTGATACTTGGCCATTGGCTCGAAGTACCATAAGATCGGTATAGAGTACAAGAATTTTTAAGTAACTTGTTTGTATATTGATCTGAAATAAAATAGAATCTCAATAAATTTAATATTTGAAAGTTTAAATATGAGCGAAATAACCTTTAAGGTATTTCATTTTATCGTAACATAAGATACTGTTATTCACATGAATTTTTTTTTTTTTTTTGTTAGACAACCCAACAAAGGGATTAAAAACACTTATTTGATGTCGTTTCACTTTTCAATTCTACAAAACTGAGGATAACCATATCATTTCGTTGAATTGCATTACAATTTTTTCCCACCCGTCCATTCCACCTAGCTTTCAGGCTCGATTCAACTAACATGAAGTGGAGGAATGCTCTGTTCATGCCTAAAAACGTTATCTGGATCAAATTTAGACTTCACTTGCACCAATCTCTTGAAGTTCCCCTTGTAATACTTTGTACCCCAAACACTTGCATCCGAAAAACTAATGTTTCTCCTGTTCATGCCCAAATCAAGATCCCTGTAATTGACATATGCAGTCCTAGGATTCGTAGAAACATAAGGAGTCATGTAATTATACAGCTTGTTGATCCAATCCATATGCCTTGTGACATTAGGATCTTCTTTCTCCCACCTACTAACATACTGGATCATGAACAGGTTTCCTTTCCTATGTGGGAAAGGGGTTTCTGACTCCGGAATCTTACTCATCATTCCACCATATGGAGTCCATATCATCAATGCAGACTCTTCTTCCAGCATGATCTTCCATAGTTCTTCGAATGCACTTTCTGGTACAGGTTTGTTGACAAAATCTGATTTGGCTTTGAAGTAGTTTCTGAATGTGGAATTACCTTGCAGAAGAATTTCGGGTGGAGAATCCTTCGGGAAGCCGGTGAAGTACAGAGAAGATTTAATCCAGCTCGTCTCGATGCAATCATCTCTTGTCAAATCCAATTCAGGAAAGCTCTTCTCCATCACTTGAAGCAAACTATCAGCACTACCAAGAAACATGGCATTGTAGGCAGTGTTCACGGTTCTTTCCCCTTTCTCTCCAACTTTAGCTTGATTTAAGGAGACTCTTATGAAGAGATCCTCATCTAATTCATGAGCCACTTCTTGCCATTTACCCAGTATCTTTGCTGCACCCTGCTTTAGGGACCTGGTAACCGTGAAAACTGTCACAGTTTCCGGGACAGGAACAAGTTTTATATGCCAAGACAGGATTGCACCAAAACTCCCTCCTCCCCCACCTCGAATGGCCCAAAACAGATCCTCACCCATTGCTGCTCGATCAAGAATCGATCCATTCCTATCAACAACCTTAGCATCAACAACGTTGTCAGCCGCAAGACCATATTTTCGCATCATACCGCCATATGCGCCTCCGGTTATGTGCCCACCAACGCCTATGCTAGTGTAAAGACCGGCAGGAAACCCATGTACATTGCTTTTCTCAGCAATTCTATAATAAACTTCACCAATGGTTGCACCTGATTCGACCCAAGCAGTCTCATTCTCTATATCAACACTTACCGACCGCATTTTTGACATATCCACAACCACAAATGGGGTCTCAACATGAGAAACATAGGACAGACCCTCGTAGTCATGGCCACCACTCCGGACCCTCATGTTGACTCCAAGCCTTCTTGCGCATTTCACAGCCGCTTGGACATGCGAGTCATTTAAAGGAGTGAAGATCACCCTGGGTTTCGGCACAGAAGGTAACAAGTACCTGAGGTTTTGGGCAGTTGAATCCAACACTTTGTTGAATGTAGAGTTTTCTTGATAATAGACTATGGAAGGAGGAAAGGGATTGTCATGTGTATCGTTAGCAATGCAACGTACATATTGCTTTTCAATGGGGACTGAAGCTGATGATGCCGACGATAACGACTATAACCTTTTTTTTTTTTTTTTTCCTTTTAGTGTTTCTGATTTTTTGATAACAGTGTATTTTGTACTAGTATTACCAAAAAAATCAATATGTTTTTTGAGACTTGATATTAAATTAGCTACAGGTGACTTACTCCAAATGCATCCCACCTATTATAATGCCTTAAAACGTAAACATCTATGTCTATATATAAATTTTGAAAACAAATCAGAATTTCCCATATAGATATAATCCTTATTTTACTCGATCATCGCATGATATTGGATACATGAATTGTTGCACCAAAATTATGCCACCAAATATTATTCATTTCATCTGCTAGGTTTGACTCTAAAGTAAAAGCATTTAGTTGTACCATTTCTTTCCCACCCTCTCCCCCCACCCCCACCGGACCCTCCCCACCCCATCTCTCTCTCTCTCTCTCTGGGAAACTAAGTCCTGTGTTTAGTACAATCTTTCTAATATAGTGCCCTACTTTCTTGTAGAAGCGCCACTTAGATTTTGTTCCTTTTTGTGTACCTGAGAGACCTTAGTAGGTAGTAGGGACCTCTCCATTTCTTCACACTCATGAGTATCAATTTTGGTGCATTGCCTGCTCTATGAAACTGAATATGACGTCCATCGGTTGTTAAGCCTATCGCCCTCTTAAATGTGCTTTCTAGTTTATTCATTAAAGTCCTACTTATCATTGATGTTGTTTTAATTCATCTAGAAAGCACCATACTTACGAGGTAGTAAGTTCATAATACAATGAACAAAAAAGGAGTCACTCTCTGTCAGTCTTAGTGTTTTTAGTATTGCTGCAATTTTGATCTCCTTAATGGTATATTTTTACATGCTTTGGTACATAGCCATGGCACACGAGAAAGTATGCATGTATGTGTTGATGAAGAAGACGAAACAATTGAAATGAAAGTGTACTCTGTACTTTATCAGTTGAGTTCAACAATCCAGCCATTCATATCATGAAAAGTCTGCTATAACTAAATATCTAACAAAAGTAATGACCAATCAGCTATCAATAAATGTCAGCATAATAAATAAACATGTTTATAATATGTCACATGCCCCCCTTGAGTTGGATCCACTCTAAGAGCCAACTTGGAACAAAACTGATGCAATTGAACAGCAAAATAGGGCTTCATAAACACATCTGCAAACTGAGATTTCGAAGGAACAGGAAGTGTGCACGAAAAACCAGATGCTATGTGATCTTGAATGAAGTGGATATCTATGTCAACATGTTTTCTCCGACCGTGATGGCAAGGATTAGCAGCAATCATCTGTGTAGATTTATTATCGCAACACAAATGGACAGGCAAGGAAACAGGAACATGTAAGCCACGTAAAATATAAGAGACCCAAAGAATTTCTTTTGTTGCAGCAGCCATGCTCCTGTACTCTGCTTCGGTGGTGGATGTATTGACAGTATTTTGTTTCTTGGTCTTCCAAGAAATAGGAGCACTACCTAACATAAGACAATAGCCACTCAAAGACTTACAATCACAAGAATAGGAGCCCCAATCGGCATCCAAAAATGCCAACAGATTAAGTGAATTGCAAGACGAATAAAACAGGCCAAGATGAAGATATCCTTTCAAGTACTTGAGTAATTCAGGTGTAGCTTGTAAATGAGGAAGCCGTGGTTGAGAGATAAACTGAATTAAAACATGAACAGCAAAGGAGATGTCTAGCCTTGTTATTGTCAAGTATAAGGGCCTTCCCACAAGACGCCTGTACAAAGTAGGATCCTGCAATGTCCCTAGAGAATCGGTCTAATTTCAACCCTAACGGCAGAGGAATATTGACTGGCTTGCAAGCAGTAAGCCTAACATATGTCAAACCATCAAAAAGAAATTTCTATTGCGACAACAAAGTGCCCATATCAGTACGACAGCTCTCTAAGCCAAGAAAAAAAAAAAAAAAAAAAGGAGCAAGCCCGAGATCTTCAATCGTAAAAGCAGAATGAAGGTCTGTCTTTAAACGAGAAATGGAATCTTCACTTGTTCCCGTAAGCAGCATGTCATCCACATATACAAAACTTCTAAAAACACAACACCTTCATGAAAAGTGAATAACGAATAATTACTTTTCGGTTGAATAAACATCTTACGAACCAGAAACTAAGAAATCTTAATATTCCATTGTCTAGAGGCTTGCTTGAGCCCATAAGGTGAATGTTTCAGCCAACACACTTGATTAGGAGCTGCTTTAGTATACTCTTCAGGAGGCAACATATATATTTTCTCATCTAAGTGACCATGTAAGAAAGCGTTATTAATGTCAATCTAATGCAAGGGCCATTTATAAGCAATAGAAACCACAATAAGAACTCTCATGATATGAAGTTTGGCTACCGGAGACAAAGTATCATGAAAGTCTTCACCCTTAACTTGATTGTAACCTTTGGCTACCAACCTAGCCTTATAACATTCAATACTCCCATCTAGTCTATATTTGATTTTATAGACTCACTTAGAACCAATCACTTTCTTGCTAAAGGAAGAGAAGTGAGCTTGCAAGTGCATTGAGTTCAAGGGCCTCAATTTCTTTATTCATTGCCAAAATCTAATCTTCATTTTTAGATGCTTGTGAGTAACTACTAAGGTCTTGTGTTGTGAATACTTATGCTATAGAGGTAGTATAATAAGGTGGAAAACATAAAAAGGAATCATTAGAAAGCAAGGGATAGGCTATATTAGAAGCAAATGCATTAAGACCAGAAGAATTAACAATAACAGATGCAGTAGCAGAGCTATTAGAAGCAACATGTAGATTATGAACATATTCGTTCAACCATTTAGGAATGTTGCTTTCTCTATGAGGTTTGTAAATAGCAATAGGCAATCTGGAATTAGAATAAGGTTTAGAAGAAATAGAAATGTCAAAACCATAAATATCCTAAACTGTGTAAGACAAATTGGGAATAGCATCTTGATTCATAGAAGATGAAGTAGGGGAATTTTGCAAATCGATATCACTAAGCTAAGTAGAAACATCTTTGTGAGCTTCTTCAAATTTAGCAGCAAGATATAAAGGAGAAGAAGAACCAGCATCATGTTTATCAATTATAACATCATTAGAGAAGGGAAACACAACTTTATAGAAAATAACATCTCTACTGACCAACACCTTGTTAGTGGATAGATCATACACTTTGTAAGCCTTTTGACCAGTAGCATATCCTAAAAATATACGCTTTACTCCTTTAGGACCAAATTTATCTCCTTGATGACCATGAATTAGGGCATAGCATAAACAACCCATTACTCTAGGATGCTCATAAGAAGGCTTACTCCCAAATAGCTACTCATGATGGGTTCACCATCTAAAAATTTTCATAAGCATCTTATTGATGAGATAAGTGACAGTAAAAAAACATTTACTCTAAAACCTTTTGGGCAAATCAGCATGAATTCTAAGTGCCTTACCGTCTCAAGTAAATGCCGATGTTTTCTTTTAACTCTCCCATTTTGTTGAGGAGTGTATGCAACAGATTTTTGATGAATTATACCCAACTCTACCAACAAATTTTGATAGCTATAGGACCAAAATTTTGGACTATTGTTAATTCTGACTACTTTGGGCTTCGATGAAGAATGATTTGCAATATATTTAAAGAATTTATCAAGAGTAGGTATTTACTAATACTTGTTATAGAGAAGAAAAGTCTAAGTACTCCAAGAATAATTATTAACAACAGTAAGGAAGTACTTAGCTCCAGATATAGAAGAAATAGAATAAGGACCCCATTTGTCCATGTGTAACATATGAAAAGCATGATTAGAATGGAATAAACTTTGTTCAAATGAATGTCTATGTATTTTTTCTCGGTGACATGTATCACGAAGAAATTGTTTAACATCAAATTGTTTACAAACATCTATATATTGTAGGTTGGATAAGGAAGAGTGACTAAGCGATAAGATCCCAAGAGTCTGTCAACTTATTCGTTATGTCTATAGGCGGAGGAGTAGGGATACATAATAATTGTTGAGGGGATTTGTCACACATGTAAATATTTTAGTTACATTTGCTAGTTAAGGGGGTACTCAAGTATAAATAGGAGGTGAGGTTAGAAAAAAAAGGGGGAATCATTCATGAAATTGACTATTGGCTCGTGGATCCTATCTTCTTTAAGGCTCTAAGCTCAAGTATTGTTTTGGATTCTTTTAGATCAGAATTTTGAGAACTTGTGCTTATCAATTTGGCGTCGTATGTGGCTTTCACCATGAATTGTCTCGAAGCTCATGTTGATTCATTGGAAAAATCCTTAAGTGATCTTACGGACGAGTTTCATTCATCGCTTACAGACTTATAAGAGCAATTGTCCACCAATTATGTAGCTCAATTGTCCTCTCTTGAGAAAGCTTTATCGACTATGTAGATGATGATTCGTGATGTTATTTCTACTCTTCCTACCACAAATACTGCTTATTCTAGTTCTTCGACTTAGTTTGCACATGATTCAGATCATACTTACCTTTTCGGTAGTAATCGTACTACTCATGTTGCTTAACCTATTTCACTACGTTGTATGCAACTCAATCTGTTTGAAGGAGTAATGGATGATCATCTACAAGTTTCTCGCATTCCTCTTCCATTATTTGATGGTCGGGAGCCTTCTACTTAGATTTGGCCATGGAGTAATATTTTCTTGTTCACTTTATACTAGATCTTCATAAGGTTCCTCTTGTGACTACTTGTATGCAAGGACATGTTATTTTTTGGTTGTGAATGCTTTAAGGCCAAGCTCCACACCTTGATTGGCTGCTAATCGTATATGAACTACTTTTCTGTTATAGTTCTCCTTCAGCGACCAATCCTTATGTCAGCTTGTCTACTCTTCGGCAAACTAATTCTATTACTCAATATATTGAGCAATTTGAAGCATTTGCTTCATAGGCACCTACATTAACAGAGCTTCAGTTGTTGGGATATTATCTTGGCAAATTAATGGAGGAAATTTGGGTTCATGTCCATCAAACTATTAATGAGCATTGAGCGTGAATTCTAATGTGGTGTAGTGGTTAGTGCTACCTATTCACCTAGTTTTTCTATTTCCGGTCATATAGATTCTTTTGTGCCTCGACCAGCTCATGCTTGGTCTGCACCTTTGGCTGTCTATGGTAATTTAACTTCCTTTGCTCCTCAATTTTTGCCCTTTCGTCCTTCAGGTATGCCTTCTTGACCTTCCTTATCTAGTTTTTTTGCTCCATGTTCAACTGAATCTTCTTCTAACTTGTTTAGTAAGGCCGAAACGTTGAATTCTAAGGGGAATCATTCGTGAAATTGAGGATTGGCTCGTGGATCCTATCTTCTCTAAGGCTAGGCCTTTGTTTTAAATGGAACCAACCATTTAATCCTTAGCATAAATGTCCTAATAAGTCATTACGGTTTTTAGTTATGGAATAGGATCATGATGGATAGGAAGGGGATTGGGTGGAATGTGGTTGTGCCTCCAGTAGTGGTAGTTTTGGAGAAACTTGATTCGGATTGTTTTGATCTTAATATCGTTGATTATTCTTTTGAGTTCAATATGTTATCCTTTTATGGGAATGGGCCGCAAACTATGAAGTTTAGGGCGCTATTAAATTATATTCCTGTTGTTGTACTTATTAATAGTGGCGCTAGTCACAATTTTATTTCTTGTGACTTAGTTGAATGAATGCACTTTTCTCTTGCTATTACAACACCATTTCGAGTTGCTTTAGGGGATGTGCAAATTATTACTTCAATGGGCAATTGTTGTGTTTTATGGTAGAAAGTTAATATGTTCTCATTTGTAATTTCTTGCTATGTATTAGAACTTGGTGGTGTTGATGTGATTCTGGGAATTCAATGGTTGCATACTTTAGGAGAAGTTAAAGTGGATTAGGAAGCTATGACTATGAAAATCCCTATTGAAGGGGGTAAGTTTGTTTTGCAAGGGGATCCCTAAGGGGATCCTACCTTGTTTAAATCCCCTATTTCCATGAAGTCTTTATATAAGTTAAATGATATAGTGTATCAAAGCATGCTATGGCCACGAGAAAGGTTGGAAGGGGTAATAAAAGCTTATATGGATAGCAGTTTAAGATGTTCTTATTGCCACCGATACTGTAGGTTCTGAGCATTGTGTTTATTATGGTAAGCTATAGTAACTTAAGTTAGCTGAGTAGTAGCGCAACCAAACTCCATTATTGGATCCACGAATTGAATAATTACTAGAGGAATTCTTGGATGTTTTTGTAGATAGGATTGGGTTGCCTCCATCACGACCAATGGATCATTGCATACCACTAAAGGAGGGACAAGACCCTATTAACGTTTGCCCATATCGTTACGCTCAAGTGCAAAAGACAGAAATCGAGAAACTAGTTACGAAAATGCTTAACATGGGGATCATAAGGCCTAATACCAACCCATTTTCTAGTTTGGTGATACTGGTTAAAAAAAAAAGGATGGTTCATGGAGATTTTGTGTTGATTATAGAGCTTTGAATAGGGCTACTGTACTGGACAAATATCATATTCATGTCATAGAGGAGTTGTTAGATGAACTTTATGGCGATACGGTGTTTACTAAGATTGATTTAAAAGCAGGATACTAACAAATTAGAGTAGAACCTGAGGATGTCCATAAAACCACTTTTTAGACACATCAAGGACATTATGAGTTCCTTGTTATGCCTTTTGGTCTTACGAATGTGTTTGCTACGTTTCAAGTGGTGATGAATGACTCATTTTAACCTTATCTTCGTACATTCATACTTGTATTTTTTGACAATATATTGGTTTATAGTGTTGATATGACTACCTATGTTTCACACTTGAGAGTTGTTCTTAAGTTATTGCAAAGTGCTCACTTCTCGACCAACAAAAAAAAAAATGTTCATTTGGCCAACAATCTCTTGAATATTTAGGACATATCATTTCAGTGAACGAAGTGGGAACAAATCTTAATAAGGTAAAGGTAGTTTTAGAATGGCCTACTCCTATTTTAGTGAAGATTTTGCGTGGTTTTTTTGGGTTTAACGGGTTATTACTATAAATTTGTCAAGGACTATGTGAAAATAGCTTGTCCACTTACTCAACTATTAAAAAAAAATTGTTTTGTGTGGACTATTGAAGCTGAGAAAGCCTTTCAATAGCTTAAAGGAGCCCTTGTTCATGCCCCTATCCTTACTATTCCAAATTTTCATCGTCCATTTGTTGTGGAATGTGATGCTTTAGATTATAGGCTAGGGGTAGTGCTCTAACAAGGTGGTCATCCAATTGCTTATTTTAGCAAAGCTCTTTCGGATAAGACTTTGAATAAATCAACCTATGAGAAAGAGCTCATGGCTTTAGTACTGTCCATCAAGCATTGGTGTCCTTATCTCTTCATATGCAAATTTATTGTGAAGTCTGATCATAAGTCTTTAAAGTACTTATTGAGATAGTGAATTACTACCCCTACACAGTAGAATTGGTTATATAAGTTGCTGGGATTTGATTTTGAGGTTAAGTATGGTAGTGGGCTTGATAATAGAGTGGACGACACATTGTCTTAACAATTCGAAGAGGTTATTGTTCCTAATACTAAGTCTGCTGCATTGGCTAATGTTAATTTTCCGTCTACTGTTCCTGACATTAAGGTTGATGGTGAGTTAAAGGGTATTTCTGGTCCCATTTAGACTAATTTGGATGAAATTCAGAAGGCGGTGATGTTTGATCCTCTTTTATTTGCTAAGGTTGATTTGTTACGCTAAAGACAATCAGCTGGTGAAGTATTTAGGTTGGTTAATGATATTCTCTTCTATCATGATTGGTTGGTGATACTGAAGAACTCTTCTTAGGTGACCTTATTTCTACATGAATTTCATAGTTCTCCCATTAGAGGGCATACTGGGTTCTTGAAAACGTACCAAAGGTTAGTTGCAAACTTGTATTGGATAAGACTCAAACGAGATGTGGAGCATTTTGTAGCGAATTGTGCCATATGTTAATGAAGTAAATCCCTAACACTATCTCCTATTGGCCTCTTAAATCCATTGCTTATACCTAAGGCAATTTAGAAAGACATTTCTATGGATTTTGTGGTAGGTCTTCCAAAATCCAAAGGCTTTGACACAATTCTGGTGGTTGTTGATTGAATGTCCAAATACGATCATTTTATGATGATGAAACATCCTTATATTTCCCACTCTGTAGCTGATGTTTTTGTAAAAGAAGTAGTTTGTTTACATGGCATTCCCCATTCAATAGTGAGTGATTGGGACCCCATTTTCGTTAGCTCATTCTGGTGTCATTTGTTTCAAGCTTAAGGTACACAACTACACTTTAGTACTTCATACCATCCAGAAACAGATGGTTAAACTAAAGTACTCAATAGGAGCTTTGAATGCTATTTGAGATGCTTTTGTTGTGAATAACCTAGAAGCTGGTCTTCTTGGCTCCCTTGGGTCGAATTTTCTTATAACACTTCTTATCACTCGTCTACCAAGTTTACCCCTTTTGAATTAGTCTATGGTCGGCTACCTCCATACATTCCTTCCTTTTTGAATGGTGAGATTACGAGTCCTACTGTTTTGAAAGCTCTAAGAGATAGAAATGATGTGTTGCTGCAGTTATAAGCTAATCTTGCAAAGGCTTAACTTAGCAATTGTGTGCAAGCTAACAAGCATAGGAGACATGTGGAGTTTAATGTGGGAGATTGGGTATTTTTGAGGATTCAACCGGTTTTGCAGAAACGATTAAACACAAAAACATGTATTAAACTATCTCCAAGATATTTTGGGTTGTACCAAATATTAGAGAGGGAAGGGAATGTAGCTTATAAACTTCAGCTTCCTCCTGGTTGTAAAGTGCATTCGATTTTCCATGTCTCCTTACTAAAGAAATCTTTTGGAAATTTTTGACTTTGGACAATTTGCCTACTGATTTTCATATGGCTGAAGATGATTATGAGGACCGCCAACAACAATAACCAGTTAGTATCTTAGGACGGCGTTTCTTGGTCTAAGACAATAAGGAGATTTCGCAAGTATTAGCACATTGGGAGGGACAATCCTCCATTGATGCTACTTAGGTTGATAAGGTTGCTTTTGAACTTCAATTTCCTAAATTTATCCTTAAGGACAAGGACCATTTTGTAGAAGGCGGCATTGATAAGATCCAAAGAGTGTGTCACCCTATTCGTTATGTCTATAGGCGGAGGAGTAGGGATACATAATAATTGTTGAGGGGATTTGTTACACGTGTACATATTTTAGTTACATTTGTTAGTTAGGGAGGTACTCAAGTATAAATAGGAGGTGAGATCAGAAAAAAAGGGGGAATCATTCTTGAAATTGAGCATTGGCTTGTGGATCGTATCTTCTTTAAGGCTCTAAGCTCAGGTACTGTTTTGGATTCTTCCAGTTTAGAATTTTGAGAACTCATGCTTATCACCAAGCCTATTATGGAAAAAGATGAAACAAATCTAATCCATGAACAGAATGAACAATAGAATGAGGCCTATTGGTTGAATGATTTATGAAAGAATTACTATTCCTAATAGTTGCTGATTCCATGAAATACAAACCGTGAAAGCTCCACGCTAATGCAATACATTTGTTAATTTCTTGGTTTTGAAAGTTAAAAAGAAAACGATCAATGTGGGCAACTAACTTGTTGTATGCTAAAACTTTGTGGACAGACATCAAGTTATGTGTAAAATTTGGTACTAAGAGAACATTTTGAAGTATAAAGTTAGGGTTTATCCTAGCCAAACCAATGAAAGAAATAGACTTAGTTCGACCATTAGGGAGTTTGATTGTCAAAGGGTTATGCAAAGGCTTACAATCAAACAGTAATGTAGGGAATGGTGTAATATGGTTAGTTGCACCTATATCCATAATCTAAGATCCTTGATTATTAACCATAACACTAAAATAACATGGGTAGGACAATGTACCTACAGAGTTAACCAAGCCTTCAAATAAGATGGGTAGGATAATGCACCCGTAGAGTTAACCAATCCTTCATCTACTTGAGCTTTATCTTTCACATCCTAAGCATCTCTTAGCATATAACATGTACCAACTGTAGAAGTAGAAGTAGATACAATATTATGATTCCTAATAGAAACACTAGCATAAAAAACATCTTCAAGAGGAGTTAGATGCTTAGAACGAGTGCTACACATTGTAACCATTTTATTTAAACCTCCACCAGTGGAATTATTCACTCTCTTTCCCTTGTACCATTCGAGGTATCCAATGAATTGAAAGCAAGTTTCGATAGAATGCCCTTCCCCTTTACAATATTTGCTTTTTTATCAAATTATTTCTTAGTTTATGAGGGATATAAATAGGAGAGGCTTCTGATGAACAAATGAGCTAGGCAAATTGAAATGAGTTATGAATAATGGTATTTTCAGTTATGTTCTTGTTCCTTTGAACTAAACAAGGTTTTTTTATGTATTCATTTTATTTATACTAAGGCTCCTAACGCATATATAGTTAGTCAATGTTTTCCATTAAATTATACCTTTGTTCTAAGGTAATATATCCAAGTGATAAAGGGTAATTATACCTTTGGTTCTTGGTGTAGATTACTCAATGGGCCACCATTCACTTTTATTTGATTTTAGCTTTCTTAAAGTGTGAATTTCTAATAGTTGTTATCGAGTGTCAAGATTGGTTCTTTTTTATTTCACTACTTGGTTTCAATGTTATCTATGATTCTGCCATTTAGTATAAGAGCTTTATTAGTAAAATAGGTTTCTATCTATTTATTTTGAGATTGGTGAGTCATATCCAATTCCAAAAGTCTTGAATAGCACTACAACTAAGTGATTTGAATCTTAAGAGATTGTATTGACACCCAATACCATTTATCAAAATTCACACCCTAAGAAAGTTAAAATTAGGTGAATGTAAACCTTGAACTATTGAGTAATGCAAACCAAGAACTAAAGGTAAAATAAACTTGGTTAATTGGCTACAACCTAAGAACAAAAGGTATAATTCAATGGAAAACCTCGACTATTGACTATGAAAGAGTTAGGAAACTTACTATAAGTGAATTGGATGCCATAAAGAAAACCTTGATAAGTTTAAATGAACGACGATATAACACTCAACTCATGATAACATAATTCATAAATCATTTCAACTTGTTCAACCTATTTTGTTCATTACAAACCTCGCTTATTTATAGGCATAATAAAGTGATAATTAACTAGGAAATAGATTGATAAAGAAAATAAGTAAACTAAGATGAAATTTAATAAAGTAAACTAATATAACAGGCAACTAAAAAGTAATGGAAATAAGCGAATTCTAGTGACTTTCATCAATTGGCATAATTCCAATTGATCTAATACAAGAACCGATCGACTCAATGGCCCTTTTCTCTAATTCGATCAACTTAATCTCATCTAATCCCCATCTAGTCAAACTAATGAAGTGTAACTATTGATAAAATGATGATTTGCTTAGGGTTTGGTTGCTATTCACCGAATTTAGCTTTCTCTGTCCTTATAAACAATGACTTTGGCTCATCTTCTTTAATCCTAATCCTCAAATGATGATGCATTGATCCATAGGTTCACGTTATATCCCCTTTCTTTAAAAGGATTCAACCTCAAGTTTGAAATTTTAACCTCAAGTCATGACCAAAAAGGTCAAAACTTAATTTGTAGAAGACAATAGCTCTCAATTACCTTTAATAAACTTTTGTATTGTTCTCATTTTCACAGTTGCACTTCTTTGATTAGCTATTCAATTTCCTTATCCTGGACCAGTCTTCTAGTTATTAACTTGTTACTTGTTCCTTTAGCAAAATTAGACCTTATTGTACCTCCTCCTCATTCATGGACATCAAAGTAATGCTTTCTCCTTCCTTCTTAAATGAATATATATTCTTCAAGAGTGTATACCTAACATTATGATTTGATCACATTAGTCTTCCCAAATTAATATAACACTCATCTATATGAACTACATAACAAATAGACTCTATTTGATAAGGTTTACATTTGGAGTAAGCAATTCATACATGTTTCATTTCTCAAATTACTTTATTGTAACGAACTAATTCATGTGGATCGGGATGATCAACAATTGAATCCTAGTTTTCTACTATATACTTTAAAGCTAAATTTTGATGGCAATCACCAATACACATATAACAAACATGATCTCAACTTAACATACACAAGAAAATCTCTATGAATTTTCTCTAGTAATTTATTCAATGACCATTAATAAACCCTAAACTACTAGACATGATTATCCAATAAACACTACAATCAACTAATCTCCACAAATCACAAGTATGCATGAATATTTCCCCAAATCACTAACAAAAATTTCTAACTTAATCTATAATTAGAATTATTAATTTATTTTCTATATGATAAGAAAAATAAAAAGATATGAACTAGTTGAGAATTGGATATGACACACAAATCTCACAATGAACTGAGTCAAACTTGATTTTAAACGAAAGTGATGGGAATCTCGTGTCCTTTGGTCTTATGATAAGAGCTATAGTTAAGGGATTCTCATATTGGTTTATAAGATTTTTTGTAATTCTAACTTTAAGTTTGCTAATTTGTATGAAGACTTGTATGTCCTCCACTCTTGAACCTTAATATGCTTCAATTTAGCTTGTTTGAGGCTTGAGGCACTTATAGATGGGGGGACAAGTTAGTTTGTTGCAACTATTGGAGTAAGGGGAGAATTTGTAGAATTTGGTTGTGCCATCCAAAAGCTACGGACAATCCATCTGACTACCTAACATAATGGAAGGCCTCATTAGACTAACAAACATTAGGCATATAAATGAGAACAAAGGATACACAGACTCCAAAGAAGCCTAGCCTTCTTTGTAGATAGTAGGCCTAAGGCGTTTGGATGGTAAGCCTACTAGTTGACTAGCATTAGGATAACATTTGACCAAAAGCATAGCTCACTAACCATAGAAGCATATGCATGGTCGTTTTAATGGTAGCAATATGGCATCTGAATGACCTCATATTTACTATATTTTTAATATTATGCTTTTTGACTTCATTTTATACCATTGTGTCGTTTTGTTCTAGACTATATTAAAGCACTCATTTTCATTATGTAATCGAACCAATATAAACCCTAACCACTATTAGAAAGCTTTTTCTTAATCTTATTCTTATCCATCCTTGTAATTGGGGCGGATATCAATTTGCTTGATTTGTGAGTCATATTAGTTTGCATTGAACAAATTGAGAGTAATTGAAGCACGTTAAGTTTGTGATAAAATTCATAAGTAAACTTTCATGAGTAGTAAGTTAGGTGGTTGGAAGAGAATGTATAGAAGATGGAATTAGAGGTGCACATAAAGGAGAAATAGTATCCAAAGAGGAGTGGATAATAAAGTCAAGCCATTCGTAGAGTAATGACTTCAAACACTAACTAAGATGGTGGAAGGTCTTGTGGTGGCTATAGAGCACTTTAAATAATAACTGTAAACACTCTATTTTTATCCCTTGTAATTTTATATTTTTTGTTTTTTTAGAATAGGAAAAGGGGGTCATAATTTAAAAGAAAAAACAACAAAAAATACAAAATTTTAAAAAAATTATAAAATACGTAAAAACACAAAAAAAAAAAAACCTTATTGGGTGACATAAGTTAGATAATTCATTTTTAGGGTTAGATCTCATCTATTAAGCTTCATTTAAAAATTGTTATTTCATTTTATTTATTTATTTATTCTTTTTAAAACATCTAGGTACATGACTTAGTTATTTAGGATTTAATCTTGACTAGGTTTATCTTTTTTAGTTTTTATTTTATTTTATTTTTTCTCTTCTCTTAAAAAAAAAAAAAAAAAAAAACTAAAGGGGCTGAACTAGGTTAAACCTTGTCCGTATGAATTGGAAACAAGGCCAAAGCCCCTAATCAAGTTGCAAAACCTATGGGCATGCATAGGTAAACTTGGCTAAAGGGTTGAACTAGCCTTGAACCACTAATTCATGGGCTATTTTTCAACTAAATAGTAACCAACTCATGTGGTCACGGTTTTAGGCTAGTTCATCGACTTTTGAATCAGTTATCTCATGGTTCTTTTTTTCTTCTCCTCTTCCTCCTCCAATTTGATGAAATTAACAATTTATAAAGTCTTATTAATTTTCGGAATAGGGGTTCTTCTAAATAATTGTTGGTCCTCTCTTACATTTGGATTTCATTTTGAAAATTATCATACAACCTAAGGTGTACATTTGCATAACAAAACACGTAACATATATCTAATCGATCGGACTATATTGGATAAACAAAATACGATACCACTTTAAACTATAAATTGTTCTAGTATAGTATAAAAAATTATCTAATCAATCGGAGTAAAGTGATTGAGTAGAAACATGAAATAAAATACCATCTAGTTTTAGTGGTCCTTATTGGTTGAAACAATTAATATAAAAATTTTAGTATTGGAGAATTTTGGAGTTAGAGGCAAGGAAAGAGAGGGGGGGTGGGGTGGGATGGGATGGGTTGGGGAGGGAAATTTTTTTGGTTGATTTTATAGTCGCTTAGAAAATGTCTATATATCCGTTAGTTGGAATTAGATTATCATAGTTTAGTTTGGATATTTAGCAAACTTATAGTCTGTTGGTCAATTTTAAATTTGGTGAAAAGAATCCAAGTATACATGACTATCTAATTTAATTTTTTTGAAGAACAACAATTTTACTCGATCATAATTTGGAAGGTTATAAGGCTAGATCACTACTTTTGGGAAAACTATGCCATTTAGCTTTTTTGGAGTAATTGCGAAAAAAATATTTTTTTACATAATAAAACTTCTTTCGAAAGGACAAAAATAAAACTTACCATGTATCTCCTTGTGATGGTTGTTCATGATCAGGAGTGGAACCTGCAGCCAAGCTTAGGCTTCCATCAGATCAATTCCAATTACTGAAGTAATCATTCTCCTCACTTGATGTCTTGCATGGTTCTTCCCATCTACAGGCTGCCTTATACCAGTCTTCTATGCAAGCGCTTACCTCAAATGTTGATAATAGATAGGAAGGCTCGCTGATTGTCGAAGATGAGGTATGTTATACTAAAAGCTTGTTCAACAACGACTGTTGAAGCTGAAGCAGCAAGTACTTCACGAGTGATGTAAGGTAGGAGTAGATGGTCCCTTGTGTCGAGTCTGATTTTTCGGTTTCCTTTATTTAAAATTAATTTCCCATTTCTTGATTAATATTAAATCTTAACCCATTTAATATTAATCCTTGACTAAAGAAATTGAAAAATTTCAGCTTTTTATTGAAAATAATTTTTTGGAGTCACCACCTGATCGAAGTCGGGAAAAGAAAAGAAACCGTAATCAATTGGGTGAATTTATTACGATTTGGCTACCGGTTTTTTATTTCAATTTGAATGAAAAACCAGAGTATTCTGAGTTCGGGGGCTAACCTATTAAACCCTAACGGGTACCACTATCTACTTACCGAAATTAGGATTATTCTTCTAATTATAATATTTTTAAAGAAAAAATAAATAAATAAAAAATTAAAGAAAAAAGAACCTAAGTTTCTACATATTTTATTGTCGCCTCGAAGGTGTCTATGTACCCGCTAGCCGGGATCAGACGATCGTAGTTCTCTCAAAAAATCTTTAATGTGTTGATTTATTTTAATTTTTGAAAAAACCAGCTGAATTTACATTTTAGTTGATTTGGCTTTTTTTTTAAAAAAAAAATCTAACGGGTCTTAACTCGTAAGTAATAAAAAAACTCTCTAAGGCATTATAATCTTTTTATAAAAAAGTTTATTTGATTTTTTACTTCTAAAAAAAATAATTTTCTATATGATGATTTCTAAAAAACCTAGCCCTAAAAAAAAATCCTAAACTATATCTATGCCACCACTATTAAACGACTACTTATATAAATAAATAAAACATAATATACGTATGTATATATATATATATGCATGTGAAGAAACCAACACAAAATAATTCACTAAGTTAATATATATAACTACTTATAACTAATTAAGGATCTAATATAATATAATAATATGATATAATATAATAAATAAATAAATAAAGAGAAGCAGCTGAACCTGATGCTATCCAACTATGGTGTGTGCGTAGATTGTATGTTGTAACGTACAGTGGAGCTCGCACACGATTCAAACGTTGGTAGAGGGGACTGATCGTGCAACGGGGTGTGAGGCCAAATGTGCAATGCAATGTTCTGATAGTGTGACGGTGTGTGTGTAAGAGTAAAACTTGTGTAGCTGCTGTCGGTCAGCGTAGTCAGTGGAGTGCAGTGCTGTAGTTCGTCGACAATCCGTATGTGGTCTGCAGCGCGTATGTATGGAGTTGGGTTACGGACAATAGCAGCGAGGATGGAGCAGCGATGGATGGGCGTACTACAGCGTTGCAAATGAGGCCTAACGCTGGAGCGTTCCACTTTATTGCTGCAAGTTTCGGACAGTGATGTGTGGTTAGTGAGCATGGCATGGGGTGGTGATTGTGCTTAGTGTTTATGAGCTATGTGCAGCAATGATGGGCGCGGGATTGGTTCGGTGGTCATGTGTTTGCGTATTCCTTTTGTGGACTGTTCGCGGCTAATTGGAAAAGATTCAATTGGCAATGGGGTACTGCGGTGAAGCTGTGGTTCGTACGTGGAGACTTACGTGCGATCTACTTGCTAATCGGTCAGGAGACTCGCTAGAGAGGTGTTGCACAGCATGGAGTTGAGCGAAGGGAATGGCTGTTCATTTGTTTGCAGTTCGGTCGGCGGTGACTGTGTGTGGATAGCAGTGTTGTCGGCATTGGGGGGTTAGGTTTCGTGTGGTGAGCAATGGCATGCAATGTGCTTGCTCGTGGGAAGTCAAGTGATGTGTCAAGCTCACGTGGTGTTGACGTGCGGCTGATCGGAGTGATGATTAGTTGGTGTGAGGATTCGGTGGAGTGATGTATTCAGTGTTTGTGTAAACACGCCCGGTGTTAGATGGCGATCGGTGTTTGATTTGAATAGGCTACTGTTAGCTTGACGTGTGTTTAGAGTCGTGTGGAATTTGTTTAATTTCTCACCATGGATGCACCAATGTTTTTTTTCTCTTTCAGTAGTATATGTGTATGTGTGTGTTTTTAAGGTCCAAATCAAATCATATCTAATTATATCTATCGTATCTAATTCAATAATTAAACTAGATTCAAATGAATTCAAATCCGATTTAACAAGATCAAACTAAATTCAAATGATTTAATTAGATATGAATCCCATTTTCATCTCGCTTTTGCAAAGATAGAAAAATAAAGACAGGTGCTTGCTAAGACTCGAACTCAAGACCTCAAATTAAATCCAACCCAAATACTCCGATACTTATCCGTTAGGCCATTAGTTTACGCCTTGACATTTAGTACAGTTAAATTATACTTTAACTACTCGGTTCCCTAAAATAAAATTTTTTTAACTAAACTAAAACTATTTGTTCATAATATAAGTTACTTCCTAAAATCTACAAAACTCTTCATAATATTTTTTTTCTTTTCTTATTTGTTTTTTGGTGTTTTCATCATTTGTTAATTTTTATTATTTTTATCTTTTATTAAATTTTTTGTTATTATTATTATTTTTTAATTAGAACCCTTTTTGTAAAAATAAAAATTAAGACTATAGAGAGGTAAAAATTAGGTGTCTACACCTTGTTTACCTTTGCCACTACTCTAAAATATCAAAGTCCTTGATGGAGATATTGTCGAAGAACTCGAAATTTGTATTTGTATAGTGTTGCATCTCCGACAATGGACCAGTAGACCGTTGCCTTTTTAATTTTTGCGCCAACAACTGCTCATCCAAAAATGAGTAATGCCGCTCCTTGGTGGGTGGCAAAGAAGAGATTGATGACTGACTATCGACTATAATACTGACTTTGGTAGTGGTTGAGCATCTCCTCTATGTCCGCTGTTACTACCGACACTTCTTACTATATTTCTAAGTTGTACATATCTTGAGAATCCATTACGTCTTTAATTTAATCATAATAAGTTTTCAAATACATCAGTAGTAATTTTGCTTGACAACGAGGATCTAGAATAGTTTCTACATGATAAATACGAGGAATATCTTATAATAAGATAGCCACTTCAATGTCATATTGCATACGCATGCGTGTAAGTTTGAGTCCTTACGGGCCTGAAGTAGCATGCCAAATATATTAATGGCTAACATAACGAACAAATGTATACTAAGCCTAAATTTTCCTAACTAATGCGTACTCGTTTAGGATTTCTCTAATAATTTTATAAATGCTTTGCATCGTGTGGCACTCGTTACATACCCATAAAGCCAATAATTGATTATTAAGTTGCTAATTATCTTCCATCCAGTGAACAGTAATACTCATATATGAATTATTACGAAAAAGGATCCGTCCATATATCTACACATATGGACATAAACGTATCGAGTGAAGCGAACTTACCTGTAAGCTCCCTCTTACCTTTGTGGTAGAGCTTCTACGTAGCCTAAGTTAATATGTTATATCTAAGTTGTCATGAGCTAGGGTTGAACGTCTTTTACTTGTAACGACTCTGCCACCTTGATGCACATGTCTTGAATGACAGGTGTATGTTGGCCAGGTATTGCGACAAGTTGTACTCATGCCTCTTTTGATCGTACCATATCAACCATTGTCAAAATGAACCGTCTCCTCAGGTGATCTGTTGCTACGTACTATTTATCTTTACCTTCCTGAGATACTTCGATGTCAAGCGTCTATTGAGGGTACCATATCCTTCTCTCGTTTTTCAAGAGTAACTCGCATTGTAGTAGTTGTAGAATGCCCTCGTGTTCCCCTTCTTATTTGTACCTTTGCAAAAATGTGTACTAAAAATATTAGATTTACTAAGTTTAGGAGGATTACTTGAGCTTGAAGGTCTCAAACTGTCAGGGGCATGCTATCCCATGTGTTGTTTCTTTGTTCTTATCCTTCTCATCCTCGAACATGCTTACGAAGCATCTCATTTGTGAGGATTTAAATCTGGTAGGTTGTATAAGGATACTCATGCAGGGAGGTTTGAATCTAAGACAACGTTCAGTGACATTTATGTGTAGAGATTCAAACCTAGAAGGTGATGTACCTCTACAACTCATGCATTGAGGTTCGACCTTAAAGCTAAGAGGTAGTATGCCTCAGCAACTCGTGTGTTGAGGTTCAAGATCGAAGTTAAAAGGTGGTATACCTTGTTGTTCAATATTCTCCACTACCTTGTGTGCCCTCTACTCATTCAGGTTGTACTCATTATCCAGGTACGCCTAAACATCGTTAAACTATTGTGCCTCAGATGACATACTGATTGTAGTGCCCTTACCCTTACTTTTCCCATTAGATAAGGAATCATGCTTCTTCCTAGAGAAAGTACGGTGCAAGAATCATTCTATGGATGTAAATGTTTTTTTTTTTTTCTTGTTCACTACTAGGAAGATTTATGATTGAAGGAAAAGAAGAAAATGCAAGACAATGCAAAGTAGAAATTATGTAGCGTATAAGTGTATGCAAATGTTTTGGTTAATGCAAATGGTTCAGTGAAGTGGAATAAAGAATTATGCTTGAAGCCTTATGGTAATAGAAAGAAATATTTATCTAACAATGTTTCATAATTGTAAAATGCAAAGGCTAAATAATTGGAGCATTTGAATGTTTTTATGGAGCGATAACTCCTATACCCTTCAAATTGTTAGCAATGAGGAAGGTCTACGTATCTCGTTTAAATTTTAAAATTTTGAAATGAAATCGTTGGTATAGAGGTAATATTTGAATTCTCAAAATTTCGGTAAATGCTCTACCTATACAATTGCATTGAAATATGAATTTTTTTTCAATACAAAACAAATCAATTTAGTGAAATTGTTTGAGTATAAGAAGTTTGAATTGGAGACAGTGTTTGAAAATGCTATGGAATAAGAAAAGGCAATGTGAAAGTAAAAGTAAAAAATAACTGAAAAGTAAAAGAAAGAAAAAGTAAAGGAGAGAGGAAGAAAGGGGGGGTGAGGGTGTGGAAGGGGGGTGCTTATAGAGAAATTGGTGTTGTTGTTGTTGTTTTTTTGTTTTTTTAATTGGGTAGGCCATGAACCACTCGTTCTGGAGGTAGTTTAGGCTGAGCTACTTTTGTGCCGAGCTAGTTCATAGTACGGAATTAGCCCTTGCACAGGTCCAGATACATGTATAAGGAGTGCCTATTATTTTCACAGGCATGTAGGTTACACACATGCTCTAGGTCCGTGGCATGTGCTTGTTGCATGACCTAGCACCCCCTTCCTTCTTTAATACTAGATTTCGCAAAATGATTGAAGTTAAACCTTGTGCAATCCCTTCACTTTTTGACCTGATTGAATTGATTTCTTGGGCAAATTTCATTGAATTAAATACACGAATGAAATGAACGCTTAGGATATTATGAATAAAGCTACAAATTTCATCCAAATTCATTCACATAATCTCTCAAATCGAGCCTAAAAAATAAAAAAAAAATGCATTTTTTGAGAAGGAGCTTTAATGGTGAAATCCATTATTAACAAGCTTTCCTTGCTAGTTGGAGCTTGTATAAGTATAAATAGGGACCTAAGAATCCATTTCCATCATCAATCATCATCTACATTCATCCTAAACACACATTCAAAGCCTTTCCTTCTCTAAGTTGTAGCTACTTACTCTCTCTAGTATATTTTAGTTTCTAAGCATTATCGAAAGAGAATAATTACTGGCATATCACCACCATCGCTTTAGCTTTCGAGAGCCAGTCCTTTTGCTCCTCGCTGTGGCCCCAAATGCAAGAATGAAACAAACCTTAGCCAATGCAACCACTATGCTACACCACCACTACCATCGCTCCTTACTCAAAAGCAGCAACGTCATCGGCTTTGCCACCTTCAGAAACTTATATTCCTACCATCTTTGCACGCCTAGCTGCTACTATGCAAAATAACCAACACTACTACTGTTGGCGGTTTTTCAAACACCACCAAATATGAAGGTGCAGCCACTAACCTCATTTTCACCAATGACATTCATGAAAGTCGATTTCTCTCTTCAAAATACTCTATGGATCAAGTTATGGCAACCAACTGGATAGTAGATTCTTCTTCCTCTCCTTATGACCTACGACCCTACTCCATATCCAAACTTGAAATCAGACCTAAACTCGGCCAGATGACCAATCGACCCGTGCACCTACTCCACCTTTGTCCAGTCTTCCCTCCCTTATCCTTTCTATGTATCTTATGTATTTATTTTTTTTCTTTTCTTTTTGTTGTTGTTTTTTCTATTCTTTATTGTATTATTTTATTGTAATAAAAAAAAAAGCAAAACAAAACCTAATAAAAGAGAAGGAAAAAGAAAAAAAAAAGAAAAGAAAAACAAATAAAAGAGAAAAAGAAAGGGGAACTCTTTTTATTCATTTCTCCTTTTTATGCTTCGGTAAAAAAAAAAAGAAATATCATTAAAAAATCATAAATAAATAAAAAAGGTTTATTACTTAGAAAAGTTTATTTTTCAAATAAAAATAAATAAAGCAAATCAAATATGTTTCACATTTAGGATTCCTTTTAGAATTTTTCCAAATAAAGCATTTAAATTAGGGCCCTCTTTTAGATTTTTCTTAAATAAAATTTAAATGCTTAAAGATGTAAACCCAATGATTTTTTAGTATTAAAATCAACTAAACTAAAGTTTTGCCAACAAACTAAGGAAGTCTGATTCTGAAACACTTGTACGTAGGCACTCATACACAATTGCAAGGCAAGTTAAAATATTGAAAAACTTATTTTTTCCTTCTTTGTAAATAATTGGTTCTTTTATTTATCTATTTACCCTTTTTGTAAATAGACATAATTTGTTGTTTTCTTTACTTGCAAAATGAAAAATTTAATGTCAAATTATAATGATATATTGAAAAGTAAATTTAAATTTAAAACGTTGAAAGTGATGCCCATTGAGGGATTAATAGGTTAGTCTCTAGACTCAAATCTCTAGTTTCAAAAATCATTTTTCAAAATTGGTTTTCACGTGATCTAGTGTCTAAATTAAAATTAATCTACCAAATTTGTTTTAAGCTAAACCTTTTTTTGACTTTAGTTGGGTGGCAACTCTAAATATTTTCCAAAACATGTTTAAAAATCTAGATTTTTCTTAATTCTTAATTGAGGGTTAATATTAAATGGGTAAGATTTAATATTGATCGAAATAAGAAAAATTTTAAAAATCGGGAAAAATTTAGGCTTAACAGCTTAATGACTCCACTTGGAATGTCAAGAGGGCTAGCTATTTAAAAACTTTCTGAAATCAAATTTGCCTTTCAAAATACTCATATTTATTTATTGTTATGATTTGTTTTATGTAATTATATTTTTCTTTAAAGTTGCTATATTCACTTGTTGCATGCATCATATTTGGGATTTTGGGGGGAATAATTGCATCAAGGATGCAGGGTAGATACAATCAAATTCAAGCCGTCTTAGGACCCTAGGACAGGGGGTTATTGTGTAAGCTCTAGGTGTAGTGATGTAGCCATTGCTTAGGGTTGATTAGGCCTTCCCACTTAAGTTTCAATGTGACTAATGAACCGTTTTTTAGAAACGTGTGAGGTCATAGAGCTTAATGACCTTTAGAACTTAATTTTTTTTTTTGTCATATCAAAGGTCATGACTCTAATCAAAATTCCTCCATGTCATAAAAATATTTGTAATATATTTTCCTTATGCTATCCATGTAAATTCTTTGTACTTTAATTGTTTTCCTATACGTTTCTTTTTTGTAGATATAAAATTTCCCTATAAATTCTATTTTTGTATAACATTTCCACTCCCATATAAAATAATTGTTGTAATAGTGGAATTCCAATAAGGTCATAACCCTAAATTTTTCAAAGTGACACATTACTGGTTTATCATTGGGCCTGTACATCTGCACCTACATGCCATGTTTTCCATTATTTTTTAGTCCTTACATCTTTTCAGGACCCCCATTATTTTCTTTAATTGTTACCCTTGTAAATAAATCCCATTTCAATCCTACTTTCAATTTCTTTTTTTTATTCTTAAAAAAAAACCACAGAACTAAAAATCATTTCTTTTCTAAACACTTTATCAAATATTTAGTTTTCTAAATAAGTATTCAAGTAAATATATATATATAGATAAAAGTTTTGTTTCATTATCCTATGTAACTCCAATTGTCTTCCTATAAAATGGTCCTCCTTTTTTAAAAAGTAAATTGAAAAACATTCTTCTTTTAATATAAATAATTTTGTATAAAAAAGCTACGTTATGGTCTTGTCACTACAGTTTTTAGAATTTTCGTGTCTCTATAGGTCACTTTTAGATTTGTCTTAATTATCTCAATTAATCTTAAATTTATAATTTAGTGACTTCTTCATCCTTTTCTTTTCCCTCATAAAATAATTTATAGATCTTAGAATTTCATTTTTCTTAGTAAAATAATTATCTCTTTTCTCCCTGTTTTCTATTAAAATATTTCTCCATAAGTTGTAAATATTTACCATTCCACTTATCAATTATCAAATGTGAAATAGTCTTCTTCCTTTTTCCTCCTTTTGGGTAGTTATTTGTACCATCTTAGAAATTTTCATAAGTTTATAAATAGTTTTTGTCTCCATTTCGAAATGGTCATTAGGAATTCTTAGTAAATTCTTATACACTTTTTTCTTGTAAAATAATCATATTGATAGGTATTTCCTTTTGTAAATTAACTTCTTCTATCTTAATGGAACATGTATCCTATATTATACTTGTTGTAGGTAACCTTTTAAATACCTACAAGTTGAAGTATTTTTCTTCAATTGTCGTACTTAGTCTTCTTTAAGCTCCCTTTCATTTCAAAATGTTTTCCACGTTAAAGGTCATCTTCTTATCCTTTATATAAATAAACCTCATCTTTGTATTTCCACTGCTTCATAATTTGTAGATATCAAGTACCTCACCAAAGTTTTTTTTTTTTTTTTGTTAAATTCAATTTGATTCATTTCAAATTAAAAGTTTTCGAAACATAAAAAAAGAAAAAGAAAAAACGAAATTTTTGTTTTGACAATTGCTAACAAGGATGGCTTCTTATCAGGATATCTTAAAAGCAATGACCAATAGTGGAAACAACAATAACCACCTCAATGACACCAACCCTACTAAGCTAAGGATTCTCTCATTAGAACAAATTGTGGGAAAATAGCTGAATAGATGAACTTTTTAGTTGATAGCAATGTCATCAAATGAAGAGCACTCATGTTATAAATCGAGCCAAGAATAGATAAGGTCGGTTGTTGGGTAGGTGCGATCCTACCGAAAGAATGAAAATGGAATGAGTTAGTGAGGGTTTTAGCGAATTCATAAGCCACCTAACCGGATATGACACACTAGCTAGATTCTATACGGCCTAAGACTCATCAGATGTAATGTACCGGTCTGAGTGATAGAGTTACCCACTACAATCCTTACTAAAGGGATTGATAAGAGCTAATGAGAGAATCTTTTTAAGAGAAAACACTCAAAGAGTTTTTCATTCATGTTCAAATCTACCTAAAACCCTACACATGCATCCTATTTATACATTAATGGCAAACTTGTAAATAAAGGATTAAAAAGATGCCCTATCATGCCCCGAAGCGGCAGAGTCGTAACAGCCCCGCCGTGTAAACCATCCTAAGATAGAAGTTGGCCTTACAACCGCTATCTTAGACCTGATCTACACAAGGCGTCCACGACTAACTCGCTTTAAAGTAAACCGTTTGTAATTCAAATAGATCATTTACCTAAGAAAGTGAGGAAATATGTATATACACTATATAGTTAAAGTTTACAATATTTCTCTGTAATATATTTCCTAGTTATTACATCATTCTGAAATGAAAAATAATTCTAAAATAAAAACTTTAAACCTTAAAAATATATGTTTATTCTTCAATGTTTTTCCTCACTCCCTAGGATCCAGCAGTTGCTAGCTTCATAGTAGTTATTTGCCGCTTCTTAACCAACACCTGTACGACATTTATAGGGATGTGAGCAACCAAAGCTCAGTAAGTTAGGATGGAGGACTTAAAACTATACCATAAACATAACAAGGTTTTTGATCAACTTATTAAGTGCAATGCATGTTTAAGCAAATGCCATCGCACGACGTTGTTAGGCCCATCGTGAGATTAGAGAAATTGCGCCTGCTCTGATCCGGGTTGAGGAGTTGTCGTTAATGCAATAGCTCATGACCAAACCTAGGCTTGTGTAATGGAGACCTTGCTCCTCCCGCGACTACCTTCGAACCACTGACTTCACCCTCGCCGCAACCTCTTCTCCTGTCACTTAGTTCAATTGAGGATAAAGAAGGGACCATTTTGCAATCCTGCGTTATCCCTTTCGAAGGGGTCGGTATTTGGCCGAAGAGTCCTAAGTTCCCCTAACGGGTTGCCATGCATGTTCGATTATGATTACTGGTCGTATATTGGATTAAGTCCAGTTTAGGGTGATCAATCATTACATACAAATCATATAATATATGCCAGAACAACAAACAGAATCATAGCATCACCCATAATTAAGCACATGCACACAGTCAAATATCTAACAAGCACAACTAAGCTTAATCTTAAGCCTCCAAAATACAGCATCGTATTAATCCCAACTTACCTCGACTCCTCGCTCACTCACTCGAGGTCCGATTTGCTCAGGCCATCGCCAATCATCCCTATAACACAAACGTGGTTTCAGCTTTTTATATAACTATTATAGATTCATTTTATCCTATAACGCTTATTATTAGGTTTTGTTTTAAGGTTTAATATGCCTAATTATCTAGGTATTAAGTCTTTTACAATTATTCTAGGTTTGGGGTTAAGTTTAGATTCAGTTTTCGCATCGATTTCTAAATTAGGTATTAGTTCGATTTCTAAGTAATGTTTTAGATTCCAACCCTAGGAATCCGTTTCAACCCATAATGTGAAATTAATCACATTACTTCCCGATCTCCTAAATGCCATCATTACCCCTAGTCAATATTTATTTTACCCGGTACACTTAAATCCATATTAGTGTACCGAATTCACTCCTAATGTGAGAAATTTTTACATTTTTCATATAATTACATAAATTCAAGTTTCCTATCAGATTTATTGTACATTTTTATTATTATCAAAATATCAATTTTTATTATAATATTTTCCATTTATTATATTTCCATTAATTACCTATTATGTATTATTACCTTTTATGTATATAATACACTTCTAATATTTCTATCACTCTAATTACCATCTCTAAACATCAATTATTTTTTCAAAATGTCTAAATCCATCCTAAATCAGATTTTTACTCCAAATTTCCCTAATTTACAAAATTAACTATTTTTCCCTATTACTCATTTACTACATAATTAACCTAATAATTACATCTAACATCCTAAATGCTATAAGTATCATGCTACAAGTATCATGCTACATTAGATTTTCACATCCTAAAACATATACTTATTCACTAAATCAGTAATTAATCATTTAATTACTTAATTAACCCTAAATTACCCATTTTATGCCTCATTTTAGGGCCTAAAAATTATCTAAAAATTTAGAAAATTAATTTTTGAAAACGGGCTTCATAGCACTGTTCTATATCATCTAAGTAATCTACACAAAAATTTTGGGCTCGAAACTACACCCCTAAGGTCATTTATTTCTAAATCGAAACATGCTCGGTTTTGCATGATTTCTTAGAGACCCTATATCACGAGACATATTTTCATCAAAATAATATTTTTCCTAAAAACTACATACAAAAATATTCAAGAATAACAAAATTCATAATTTTCTAAGAATATTTACTATTTTTACAAAATTACACAAGAATCGGGCTGGAAATTGGACTTACCGATCTGGGTGGCTCCGGCCACCGCCGGCTACCGTGGCCTTGTCGGCCAGCCTGGGCACTGCCACCACCATGTGGTGGTGGTGGCCGTTCACTCCCAGCTGCTCATCTGGTGGGGGTTCCATTTAAAGGCTCTATTTGCATAGTTTTTCCTATTTTTTTTTTCTAAACCAAATTTTTCTCTCAATTTTCACCTCTCTCTATTTTTCTCACTTTCCAAACTGCCCAAATGAGCTCTGTAATTTTTCTTGGTATTTATAGAGCTTTAGAATAATTATTGTGCATTAAATTGGATAAGACAATTGCCTTATCCCTAAATTTGTAGCTTTGTGTTATTCTAATTTAATTGGTTGATTTTTCCTTTTCAAGTTCTGACTTGCTATGACCAAATTTGCATCATTCCACACTCTTCTGATTTTTCACAATGAATTTATAATTTTCTTTATTTATTTACTAAGCTTTTGGCCAATTTAGTTAATTTCGCGTATTTTTATCTACACGTAAATACATGTGGGGTACATGTGAACATTCCTAATTATTATTTTGGTCATTCTAAAATTTTTAGTATACATATAATCTATCTCTAGTAATTTATTAGTTATTAGATTACACTTTTTGCCTTTTCGGTAATTAGCAATTATTATGCTTAAAATTTAAAAATTTTATAGTCTCCTATTTTATTACTTATTTTCTTAAATTTAAGTTTACGAGGTCATTTTTACTAATATTTCTCTCAATAGTTTATAATTTGGGGTTTGATCAGATTTTTTAACCGATCGCCCAAAACCTTATGTCCTAAGTTCAATTATACGATCAATTGGCTTAGCTTTAGGGCTTATATTCTACCCCCCTTTAAAATAGTTTCGTCTTCGAAACTACTGTATACTTATGTATTGCTTACTTGCTAGGATTGATAGTTTATATATTATTACTATTCTAAAAATCGAAGAACCTATAAGTAATACTTTGTCTTCACTACATTTAGCTCTACTTTAATTTCTAAGTCCAGACTTTCATCGGGTCGTATCTTTACCTACTCCGTGTCTTAACTCTTAAACTTCTGAACCTGATTATTCAATATTTTTGGGGGTTACTTCATAACCTTAAATCCCATCTTTCATTCTATTGAGCTATCATCAAATGAAACTTCTATGTATTGTACTGACTAAGTTCCTGAATTGCTTTCTAATTAACATTCCATTTCTTCTCTACTTAGACCTTTATTCGATCTCTTAATTTTCCTTCCTTTGCATTCTTTTCCTTAATATCAATCAAAGCTTACTTCATCACCATACTCCTCTAGTCGTATTGTACTATTTTATACTTAGCTTTATGACCTCGCTAATTTTCTTATTGGTTTATTCTTCATTTATTCCTTGTTTGATTGTTTCTTAAATTTTATTTATGATCATTAGTGGTTCTAAATTCACTTTATATCATCGCCTTTCCTTTCATCCAAAATCTTCCACTCAAATGATTATGCTACTATCATAGCTTCTCATTTGTTCTTCATATAGCTTAGCATAGGATCAACAGAAACAAATTTGGCAAATCTCAACTTTTCTCCATCTCGGATTCAAATTAGATGGTTAACGACTCAATTTGACTTGACTCGAGAAAGATGAATGTGACTGTTGACTGACAGACTCAACAAAAGAGACAGTATTAAGAAGGACTGATTACTTGACAAAACACGACACAACAGAATACACTAATAGAATGAACATGACATGAGACTCAACAACGACATGAGACTCAACAACAACAATTGGAAAATTCAGATTTGCCATGTTCCTGTTGGATTACCTATTGCAATTGCTAATATGAAGTATATTGTAGCTTCATATCTTCTTCGTATACTGGATTACCTCCATAGATTTTTCCTTTAATCACCAATTCAACATTTCTAATATCCACCGAAATCTCTTCTCCAAATATAACGAGCTTGATGAAAATGTATTCTCTCCTCCGAAAACCACATGTCTTCCATTTCAATATACTACTTATGATCACTTAATTTCAATAATGCCATCCACAGATACTTTGAATATCAAAATACTATTGACGGATACTACCACAAGTGTTTTCATATACAGTTGACATGCCTTTGTTTCTCCCAATTCTGTGACTATAATTTATGTATTGATCTTATCTTGATATCATTCCAATCTAATATTATTCTAGAAATTAACAGTCACTCCTCTAACTCTTAAGGCCTCATTTACAACATCTAATATAGCGTTTCAATCATAGGTTTGATTTCTTGATTGACTTAATCATAAAATTCAAATATCCACAAAATAATCTTCAGAAATACATTTGAACTCTTATATGTTACTAGTAGATCTAATACTTATTGGTAGTTTCTTTAATCTCTTCTTTGTAGATATCAACAAACTTCTCATAATCTACCACCAGTAACTTTCCTTTTAAATTCCATTTCCATCATATCCTATGATTCTATGGATTAATATCCTTCATCCAATATAAATTCTAGACTGATAGGTAACGATAATCTCAATCACCTTAAATCCTTTTATATTCACTAGTTTTTAACTTGTAGGGAATGAATACCTCAATATCATCATTGTACTGATATTTCATCCATTTGTATATTCTACGGTAAGAGTACTCATCAACTAATCCTTTTGTTCATATTTATTATTATTCAACTAAAATCAAGGAAGAGTCTTTCAATAAAATCACTACTTATCGCCTAACTTCTTTAAGCTTCGATCCCTAAGTAACTATTTGTAAATCGATATTCCTTATCCTCTTATCATAATTAGTTTACTAATAGATAACTGTCTTATAGAATTCACCTTCTGAAGGGTTATATCTTTTCAGCTTGATCCTTAAAATAACTAAGTAATTGTTGATCAAAAGCCCTAATCATCTCCAACTTGCTACTTTAATTTCATCTCCACCGTCACTTATTACTCATCCTACTACTATTTTAAGGTGTTTGGATACATATTCAGTTACAGTTTATGTAGCAATCTTACTTCATTTCTTATATATCATTTAATAACTATCCATCTTATTTACCACTTATAAGTACTATATAATGATATCATTGTACTTACCTCAGCACTATAAAAAAAAATTTCATGATCCATTTCATATTCATTTGGCTTCACTTACACTTAATTATCACTCCAAACTACAATTCTCCAATTCATGGTTCACTAAAGGCCTAAGAATTCTTAGTTTGATTATAGCCTTATAGTACTATTCATTCTACTGTTCTTATACATATAGAGGACTTCCAAGATTGATCGCTAAAATACATTTGATCTTTATTATACTCCCAGCTACAAATATGTCAATCGTCATTGCATTTGTACATGTCCAAAAGTTTACACTTTCGTTAAAATGCACAATTACATCCATTAAAAGATTGTCAGGGTATCCACATATATGAATAACTAACGTAGAATCAATTCTAATTCTCTAAAAAACATGATCAACTATCATACCATATCTATAATTCAAATTACTTATAATGACTATTCATTCAAAAAAATTTCACTACATTTGTCTTCTAATTAATTCAATATCATTTCCACTTGTTGATTTAGTACTTTATACTTTTGTGAGAAAATAAGAGATAATGATCATTTCATATATCCTATCATTATCAGACTCATATAAGGTTTACTCCTAAATTAGGTTTTGATTATACCTCTAATATAGGTTTTGATTCATTTCTGAATCGGTTTCTAACTTTTCCCTCTCAATGTTTTGTCTTTCTAGAATCCACTTCTATACCACGCTTTATTTCACTTCAAATTATACTACCTCATATTTACACTAAGCACCAAGTTAAGATCATCTCATAAATCCTATAAGTTTTGGATTCACCTTAATTTTCAGTGCATATCATATCTCTCTTATTCCAAAACTCAAATTGATTTCCATTATTATTCATGAATCTCATCACTTCATCCCATTATTGCTCATGAACCTCATCACTTCATCACATCACACTGATTACAACATAAATCCATCAACAAATTTCTTGGAAATCTCTCTACAATGTTAACATATCCTAATAATCAGTTCTATCAATATTCTTTACACCTCCACTCTATATTAACACAAAAATTCTTCTTCATTCAATTTAAATCACTTCAATAAACCACAAATTCTTCCATATACAAAACACTTCCAAAATTGATCACCTAAGACGCATCCAATCCCCTTTTACATTCTTACTCACAAGTGTGTAATACACTATAGCATATATACATATCCAAAGAATATACCTCCATCAATGAGTACTACTATATCTTTTAAAAGATCAATAGGATCCTAACTGATATGAATAGCTAATCATATGATCAATTCAAACTCCTAACAAAAATCTAACCAACTAGTACATTGTATTCATCATTCAAATTTCCACCACATTTATCTTCCCATTCATTGAGTATCATTTCCATTTGGTGATTCAGGACATTATACTATACTTTATCATTATTAAACTCCTCAATAGTATTATCAATTATCACCTCATATACTATATTCTCATACTGTATATAATCTTAATCTACTCCCATTGATCCAGGAAAATATGGAAGCCATTCAATAAATCTTTTGGGGTTAATCATCCAAGGATATATGATGTACTAGTTATATTAGTAGACTAGGGTATCTCTCTTCTATCGTTACTACACATATCTTACTAGTATCGCTTGGGTTATCATTCTTCACTTCCAAATCATCCTTATTCAACAAGTCATTTCATATGATTCCTTATTATGCTAAAACTTAGATTGATCTCCGTTATTGTCCATAAATCCCATCACTTCTTATCAATTTCCACACAACTCCATTAACCAACTCCTCAGTAATTCCATTCATAATATTAACATATTCTAACTAACCAATTATAATATTGTTCTCCACATCTCAATTAAATTAGGGATTCTCCTTTATTCACTTGAATCACCTCAACTATTCACCAATTTCTCCATTTGATCCCATCACCAGAGTTAGCTTCGATTAATACCTATCTTAGTTTAGCATTATAGTCACTACTTATCCTATAATTTGTAGTACGATATTTTAATATCCCTTTATTTTTACCCACTCTCAATGTACTCCTAAAATGTCTAATTCTTTTAATTGTTCATTTCAAAGCGAGTTCACTAGAACTTCGCTCTGATACCAAATTAGAACTGTTACGCCCTAAAGCTACAGAGTCGTAATAGCCCCGCCGTATAAACCATCCTAAGATAGAAGTTGGCCTTACAACCGCTATCTTAAACTTGATCTACACAAGGCATCTACGACTAACCTACTTTGAAGTAAACAGTTTGTAATTCAAATAGATCATTTACCTAAGAAAGTGAAGAAATATGTATATACACTATGTAGTTAAAGTTTACAATATTTCTTTGTAATATATTTCCTAGTTATTACATCATTCTGAAATGAAAAATAATTCTAAAATAAAAACTTTAGACTTTAAAAATATGTGTTTATTCTTCAATGTTTTTCCTCACTCCCTAGGATCCAACAATTGCTAGCTTCAGAGTAGTTGTTTGCCGCTTCTTAGCCAGCACCTGCACAACGTCTATAGGGATGTGAGCAACCACAGCTCAGTAAGTTAGGATGGAGGACTTAAAACTATACCATAAACATAACAAGGTTTTCGATCAATTTATTAAGTGCAATGCATGTTCAAGCAAATGCCATCGCACGACGTTGTTAGGCCCATCGTGAGATTAGAGAAATTGCGCCCGCTCTGATCCAAGTTGAGGAGTTGTCGTTAATGCAATAACTCATGACCAAACCCAGGCTTGTGTAATCGAGACCTTGCTCCTCCCACGACTACCTTCAAACCACTGACTTCACCCTCGCCGCGACCTCCTCTCTTGTCACTTAGTTCGATTGAGGATGAAGAAGGGACCATTTTGCAATCTTGCGTTATCCCTTTCGAAGGGGTCGGTATTTGGCCGGAGAGTCTTAAGTTCCCCTAACGGGTTGCCATGTATGTCCGATTATGATTACTGGTCGTATATTGGATTAAGTCCAGTTTAGGGTGATCAATCATTACATACAAATCATATAATATATGCTAGAACAACAAACAAAATCATAGCATCACCCATAATCAAACACGTGCACACAGTCAACTATCTAACAAGCACAACTAAGTATAATCTTAAGCCTCCAAAATACAACATCGTATTAATCCCAACTTACCTCGACTCCTCGCTCACTCGCTCGAGGTTCGATTTGCTCAGGTCATTGTCGATCATCCTTATAACACAAACGTGGTTTCAGTTTTTCATATAACTATTATAGATTCGTTTTATCCTATAACACTTATTGTTAGGTTTTGTTTTAAGGTTTAATATGCCTAATTATCTAGGTATTAAGTCTTTTACAATTATTTTAGGTTTGGGGTTAGGTTCAGGTTCGGTTTTCGCATCAATTTCTAAATTAGGTTTTAGTTCGATTTCTAAGTAATGTTTTAGATTCCAACCCTAGAAATCCGTTTCAACCCATAATGTGAAATTAATCACATTACTTCCCGATCTCCTAAATGCCATCATTACCCCTAGTTAGTATTTATTTCACCCAGTACACTTAAATCCATGTTAGTGTACCGAATTCACTCCTAATGTGAGAAATTTTTATATTTTTCATATAATTACATAAATTGGCCCATGCATTCTATGAGTAATACAAGTTTAACATTGAGATAGCTCCTTCAATTTGGGACTTGCGTACAATGAGTAAGAAGAAAAATGAGTCCTTTAGGGAATACTCCCAAAGATGGAGGGGTATGACAACTAAAATCATTCCTCCTCACCTTGCAAAAGAATTAATATATGTCTTTATTGATTCATTGGAGGAATCGTATTATGGGAACTTGTTAGGTAATATAATAGCTGGTTTTACAGATATTCTACTTATTGGAAGCCAAATTGAATAAGCTATAAGAATAGGGAGGTTGATAGGAAAAAGACCAGCCGTACCAAATTTTGGGGCATAAATGAATACTACAATGTCAAAACCTATAACAAGCAAAAAAGGCCTAAAAATACCTAAAAGAAATTTCACTCAGATCCTTATCTCATGATCTCAAGTCTTTGACCAACTAAGAAAGGAAGACTTATTACAACAGAAAGCCCTAATGCCGGGATACAAGCTAAAGAAATACGACCCAAATGCACTATGTGAATATCATATGGGTCAATAGGGGCATTCTACTAACAACTGCTAGGAATTGAAAAATAGAGTTTAAGACCTAATAGATGTAGGGGCAATCTAATTAGACTTAATTCGAAGATAGAGGTAAATTTCGCAATAACCTTTACAAAGTTTGTAAAAGACAAGTGATTCAAATAAAGTGCTTTGTTTTCTTGAGATCATTCACAAATAGTAAGGGCAAATCAAATGACAATCAAGATATCTCACTAGTTAAAAAGGTTTAAAATGAAGAGAGGTAAGCCAAATCCTAAACACCAACCTTAAGACACTTTGAGAGTTAAGTGACATCATTGTAAAGCTATTAGACTTGTTCTTTAAAGAACGTCAATCTTGCATTTAATATACGAATCCAAATGAAGTTAGGCATTCTTTTCAGCATCCCAAAGACAAATCTCTTGCCAACCCCGTTGAGCCTTTTAAATGGAATATTTTCAAAATGATCAAACCCTGTCAAGAACTACCCCATAATAGGAAAAATATGAGGTTTAGGGTATTAGTAGAGAGAAAAAGGGTAAAACTGATCTGTGTTTGCTCCAATGGCAATAATTCGATTGCAACTACTTCTACAAATAACTTATTTCCTTTAAAATGAAGAAGTGCTTATATCTTGAACATTATACATAAACCACATGCACTATGAGCTATAAGCTAAAAAAAGGAATGATCACCTTTATCTTGAGTCATAATGAAAAAGAAAAGAAGAAACAAAAAAGAAGAAAAAAAATGGGGAAAAGGAAAAGGGGCAAGAAGAATTTTTAGAAAATGAAAAGACAAGGTGATCAAGTTTAGAACACAAAGACTTAAAACCTGAAAGGATTAGGGACAAGTAACACAAAAAGCCTATTCCTTAAGCAGGGACCCCATATCACGATTGAGATGATTAAAACTAAAAAGCCAGGACAAATACTAAAGTTTCCTCCAAAACTTGTGATCCTTAAAGAAATTGTAGCCGATTCACAACTTATAGCCTACCTATAATTCTATCTATTCTAAAAGCCTTTTGATTAAAGGAAATAACTTAACTGATGAATTGTCGACCAATGATTCCATTACTTGTGTACGGCTTCGAGGACTCCAATCCCTTACTCGGCGAATTCTCTCTCAACAATCTACTGATGATGAGAAAGTTTATGCCAAAGGAGTGTGGTTGAACTCTTTGAGCTCTCCTAATTATCATACGTTGATCTGTATACTTGGTAGTAATGATGCCAACCATTCCCTTGCCGTAGACCCTATGCTGAGTAATCTGATCAACCACTATCGAGAAGTTCCCGCTAAGTGACGAGAGACGAAAGACACACTTAAATGGCCAAATAGTTTTCTCTCAGCATACCATCATCTTTATCGTCTCGGCCCCTTTATTGCCGCAATATTTTGACTCCTCTCGCCTGCTGTACTTAAAGAATATTCGTATGGGACTAATGTTGCACTGTCACCTATCTACCTCGTTTGACATTTTACTACCCTTCCATTTTTGGTCTTTTGTCCTTTTTATCTTTTTTGGTATATACTAGGAATTCCCTTTTTGTATATACTTTCTCGTAATTTCATTATTTGTAATGCTGTCCCAGGGACTTACTGTAAATAGTCCTTTTTTCTTGTAAGCTGGAGATAACTTATTTTTTAATACTGAATACTCTGTTCTTGTGAGATAACCCTCTTTAAGTCCATATTTCATACACTCTTAACTAATCTTGCAAGTAGCTCATGATTAGTGGAGGGTGGACCTTGACATCAACTTATGCATCATATCAAGTGAGGTGTCAAGTCATGTTGTGTTCGTTGGTGAGTCACTTCACGTTAGTTACTCTTGTTCAATTATGGACCATTTTCTCTCTAATTTTCTTCGATATCTCGAAGGACTTATTTCAGTTCAAATCAGCCATGGTAAGTCTTAGTAATAACTAAGCTCCTAAGCATACCATTATCCTTGGTGATAGTTACATTTGAAACTGAAGTAAGTATAATTTTAGTTTTACCTATAAGGTTCTTAATTTGTAAACCCGGGTTAGAGAGCAATTCTTTCATAAAAGCCATTTCATTAATATCCTTTTTTAAATCAAAGACCAAAAGCCTTTATTACATTACAGTCCGAAAAAGACCTAACAAATTGATTAAAAGTATGTCGCTTATAAGATGGACCATTATTTTTGGAATTGAAGTCAAAAGCGAGAAATTTAAGCCAAGAATGCGAGGAAGTCCTTTTAGAATAAACTTATCTTTAATGAGATATCTTTTAAGTAAGAAGAAATTTGTAGAAGTCATGCCCAATAATGAGGAAAGTCATTTGCTCTAAAGAAATGTAAAGACCTTCAAGAAAGAAAGGTCTCTCTCAAATAAAGGTAGCCTAGAAGATCAAGTTGTTATGTTGTTGAAAAGCCTATACATTACTTTCTTAGAACCTGTGAAGAATCCAAACTTGTTAGCAAGTCAAAAATTGAAATAAATTCCATTCTCTCTTATTTTAGTCCTTTCTTTTTTTTTCTTTTTTTTCATGTCATCCTTGTGGTTCAGGTTTTCAATAATTCAAGAGTAGAGTCCTCATTTCTTTTGAAAGTCATACTCTCCAAAGTTAACCTTAGTAGTAAGCTTTTGTCATTTACATGTGGTCACCTTAGCAACTATTGTTGTCGAAGAGGTTTACTTCTTATTGTCCAAGTTCAAGGATCTGTTCTCACATAAAAATTTGCTCCTAAGTTGGCCTTGAAAGCCATAATCATTCTCTTTAACATGATCGCCTTCAAGACTGATGTCATCTGATTCCCTTGCATTGAGGAACATTGTCCTTAACATCTGCTCCATCCTAGATGGCTCTCAATTAACAAACTGTCATTTAAAATCTTTAAGTTGTAAGGTCTCCTAAGAATGATTACATAAGCTCTTTTGCTATGGTCCTTATGGACTGTTTGCTCTTTAGAGCACTATTTATGTAGTAGAAATGTTAGTGATCGCTTGCTTTGAGAGTACTATCCTGACTTGAAATCTTCTGATCGCATGCTCTAAGAGTGTTATCTTGAAACCTTCAGATTGCATGCTCTATGAGTGTTATCTTGAGTCAAAACCTTCAAGTCACCTACTCATTAGAGTGCTACTTGTCAAGCCCTGAACAAGAGGAGTTGTAACAGTCCCACCATGTCAACTGACCTAAGGTAAAAGCTGACCTCACAGTTACTATCATAAATGTAGTCCATACAAGGCGTATATGACTCAACCAGCTTAAAGCATCCATTCTAATACCTATGAATAATCAAACTTGTGGTATAGTTTTACGAAATACAAGTTCTATACAACCTGTTATCTCATAACATAACAGTATTTACATAAACGTCTCACATCTAGAGTTATAATTTACAATAAAAGTTTATAAAAAAACCATAGATTTTGTAGACTATTTACAATAAATTAGGAAACTAGTAGGTATCCTAAGGAATTCCAAATTAGTTTCCTCAAAACTAAAAAAAAAAAAAAGTCAAAAGCCTAGGTTCAACTAATGTTTCAATCCTTACTGTCTCAGTCAACAGTACACTAATTTGGGGGTGGTGGTACCTGAACATCTTGGTCTTAACTCAGTACCTACAAATGAGTCTATAAGGGTGTGAGGACAACTTGCTCAGTAAGTGGGACGGAGTTAGAAGAGTATTGAACAATTACAAGCAAGGTTATTAATTATAATGAAATACAATGCAGTCAATCATATGAAATATCACACAATGTTATTCGATCCATTGTGAGGTGAGAGAAATTACATCCGCTTCAACCCAAATTGATGAGTTTTATCATGACTTAAATCAGACCAAACCCGGGCTTGTGCAATAAAGAATACCCTCCTCCCGTGACTGCCTTCGAATCATAGCCCCTACCTTTACCGTGACTTCTTCGCCTGTCACTTAGTTCGAGTAAGGATAGGGAAAGGACCATTTTAGCTATTCTCATTTAAGGAAGTTGATATTTGGCCTAACACTGCTAATTGTTCCCTTTAACAAGTGTTATGAATGTCCAGTTTCATTGTAGTCGAATAACCATTAGTTATAATTAAGGGTGACTAAATAAGTTCATACAATATAATACAAAAACAATGTGAACATGCAAAACAACACACCAAAGAGTGAAACTCTTATCACAATTGAATATCATACACAAGCATGGCATGTACACAAACAACTAATTACATACACAAACAACTAATTACATACACAAACAGTAGTACTCTCAAGTCTCCAAATACTTTAATATAGTATCCCAACAAGTGGTAAAGCTATAATCTAAACTTACTTGTTCAAAAGCTCACTATCGAGGACTCAAGTTGTCAACAGTCTGACCATTAAGGAATCCTATATACATAAAATCTAAATTCAGTTTTCGTAATAGTTACAAAAACATTAGAGTTTTTATCTAAATCGATTATATATATATATATATATATATATATATAAAGTACATCATCATATTAATATATAGTTTTATTATTATTATTATTATTATTATTATTATTATTATTATATCGAGTTAAGTTATTAATTACTAATAATATATGTAATTATACTATTACTTATAATATATCATTTTGATTGCATTAAAACGTACTTTTAATTGGTTAAATCACGTTTTAATTCCGGTAGGGTTATTGTAATACGTACATTCTAGTAATATTATAAAATTATAGGTTATATTACCTAAGATTGTCTGATTTTAGTAAAAATAGTATTGTTAGGTTCGTATAGACTTAACAATACATATCACGGGTCATATTTCCAGAGATAACTTTTAACGGGTAATTCAATTTTTTAATACAGTTATATATATCTAAATAAATATTATTGTATTATACATATTTTATGTTATTAAACTATATTTTACCTAATTTGTCAATATAACTATAATGTAGGTATTATCTAACTTTAATATCTCTATAAAGTATCCAAGTCATTAAAATATCATTAAATATATTAAAAATATACCCTTTTATCAAATTCGAACAATACATGTCATGGTAGTATTTATTGTATTATTTACCATATTTAGCCTACTATTACTAGAAATATGTTCCTATTCGTAAATTAAGCTATTTTACTATGTAAATTCGTAGTAATTAACTCGGGTCACCAAATAATTCCCTAAAAATTTCTATAGACTTCTAAAAATATAGGTAATTTAGGTATCACTTGGTTTTAGGTTTTTGATTGATCACCTATATATTCGAATTTACGATTTCACCCCTTAATTATACTTAATTACCCAAATATGATTTTTTTTGCACAAAATTATTTTCAACCTATCCTAACATCATTATACTTCATTTGAAATCAGTATAGGTCAATTTCACCAATTAATTTCATAAATCTTATTTATTTCACATTTTCAACCTATTTTTAGGTCAAAAAATACATTAATTATTAAAAATATTCAAATAAAAAATCAAGCTACATAGAAATTATCTATATATCATGTATATCCTACATAAAAATTTTGAGCTAAAAACAACATTATTTGATATATTTATTTTAAAATTTAAAATTTTGATGACTAATGACTTTCTTAAGCAAGTTTATCAAATATTACAAATTTTCCAAAAATAAAAATATCACACGAAAGTATGTAGAAAATAATCTAAATATAATTTTTTTCAAATTTTTCTAAGTAGAATTACTATTTTTTTAAAAAGATCAAAAAACAGGATAGAAATTTAATCTTTGTATTTTTAGGTGCTCCGGTGGCCGTAGAGTGGTGGGGGTGTATCGGACGGTTAAGGCATGCCGGGGACTAGTGGTTGCCGATCGGGTTCCATAGCAGACTCAGTTTTGGCTCGGGTTCTAGCCTAGCTCACCTTTTGCTTTATTTTTTAAATAATTTTTCCATTTTTCCCACAAAATTTTCTTCAGATGATCTAATTTGTAAATATCCAAACCTAGTCTAAATGAGGTTAAGTGATATTTATAGGGTGTAATGGAGATTGAATTTTTTTTTTCCTAATTATCTATTCAATTAATGCTAGGTCTTCTCCAACGATTTCTAGTCGCAATTTAAGTTTGTTGGATAAGATTTACAATTATTTAAGTATTTTAAGTATATTTTATTAGTATTTAGTTATTTATTAATATACGAGTATATAAATCTTATGTATATATATCCCGTGTAATACATAACTATACTTATATAATTATGATTCTAACATCTCTTTTATTTTAAGATACATTTCTTAATTATTTACATAAATTCAACACATAATATGCACAATTAAGTAATTTAGGGTTAATTTAAGGGTATAATTATTATTTATACCGAGTACACTTATAAAAATATGTATATATTTATATAGTAAATTATATTATATTATCTCCTTTTATTACTTCATTAACTTATCTCTAAGTTCTTGTTGTATTCTAAACTCGATTTTAGGGGTTTGAGCAATTTGGTATTATATTAAAAAATCATACTTCTAGGGGTAAAATTGAGATTTAGGATTACTATTTTCAAAATCTAACTTCACCGAGTCATTTCGACTAACTTTTCTATTTTAATTGTAAAGTTTGGACTTGATCGAATAATTTTTCTCCAAAGGTTCTAAATTTAGGCTCGGTTATCCTAAATACAATTTTATAGACTTACATTTCCACTCTTCTTAAGAAAGTTTTGTCCTAAAAACTTCGATTCTAAATGCAATAACTATTTACTTAATGATAAAACTTATTATTTACCTTTTTCTTTGAAGAGTTCCGGGTAACGATTCTGCATCGTTGACTTCAGTTAGCTTTGCCATTGAATCGTTACCCCATTGGACTTTCATGTACTCTACTTCTCAATTTCTTAACTTCTGAATTCGGTTTTTCTAAGATCTTGATTGGCTTTTCTTCAATGGTATAATCGTCTTGTAAGTCCACTAGTTTCAACTCCATGACGGTATTTAAATTCTTCATGAACTTCTATAACATTGACATATGAAATACGTTGTGATATCTGACTAAACTTAGTGGTAAAGCAATTCGATACGCAACATATCCGATTCTTTCCAAAATTTCAAAAGGTCCAATATATTAAGGACTTAGCTTTTCTATGGTACCGAAATGCTTAAATCCTTTTAATGGACTTATCTTTATATACATATGATCTCCTATAGCAAATTCTATAGGTTTTCTTTTCAAATTAACCCAACTTTTGTATCGATCCTATGCCACTTTCATCCTTTGTCGTATTATTTTAACTTTATCATTCAACTATCCAATCATATCAGGTCTTATCATTACGTATTCATCATTTTCCCAATACAACAATGTTCGACATTTTCTTTCATATAAAGCTTCATATGGTGCTATTTGAATTGTTGCTTGATAATTATTGTTATGAGCAAATTCCACTAATGGCAAATACTGATCCTAATCGCTACTGAAGTCTAAAATATAACCTCTTAACATATCCTAAAGTGTTTGAATAACTCTTTCTGACTGTCCATTCGTCTAGGGATGATAGGCCATACTAAATTGTAGTTTAGTTCCTAAAGATTTATGTAAGCTTTCCCAAAATTTTGATATGAATCCGCTATCTCTATGTGACATAATACTTATCGATGTAATCTAACAACCTCTATAATATACAGTCGTGCCAACTTTTCCATTGAATCACCAGTCTAATAAGTTAAGAAATAAGCACACTTCGTTAACCTATCTACCATAAGCCAAATTGAATTGTGACCTGATCTCATCTTCGGAAGTCTTATTACAAAATCCATTGTAATATGATCCTACTTCTATTGAGGTATTTCTAATGGTTGCAATAAACCACTGGGTCTTTAATGTTCTGCTTTCACTTGTTGGCATGTATTACACTTAGCCACATATTGTTCTACATTCTTTTTCATGCCTTTCTACCAAAACAATAATTTCAAATTGCAGTACATCTCATTCCCACCAGGATGCAATGTGTAATCCATGCCATGTGCTTTAGTCATTATTTCATTCCTCATCTTTGAATCACTAGGCACATAGACTTTATTCTTGTATCTTAATACACCTTCAACATCAATTTTAAAGTTACGTACATCACCTATATTCAACTTTTCCTTGATTTCCTTTAACTTTTGGTTCTTGTCTTGTTGAAGCTTAATTCTTTCTGTCAGGGTTGGTTGTACTACTAGACTCATTAACTGTGCTTCAATTTTATACCATTTAAATTCAATTTCTAACTTTTCTAATTCTTTGATCAATTTACGTTGAGTAGTAAGTAACGATGCTACTTGTTCATAGTCTTGCAATTCAACATATCTACTACGACGTTGGCTTTGCCAGGATGATAGTTTATATTCAAATCATAATCTTTGATTAGTTCCAACCAACGCCTTTGTCTTAAGTTCAACTCTTTTTGAGTAAATAAATATTTCAAACTCTTATGATCTGTGTATATCTTACAATGTTGCCCATATAAATAATGTCTTCAAATTTTCAAAGCAAATACTATAACTGCTAATTCTAAATCATGAGTTGGATAGTTGTTCTCATGAGGCCTTAGTTGTCTGGATGCATATGCTACCACTTTTCTATCCTGCATCAATATACATCCCAGTCAATTTTTGGAGGCATCACTATATACATAATAAGATTTACTTGGATCTGGTAAAATAAGTATTGGTGTTGAAATCAAACGATCCTTCAATTCCTGGAAACTTTGTTCACATTCATCATTCCATTCAAATTTAACATCTTTTTGTGTCAATTGAGTCATAGGCTTAGCAATTTTAGAAAAATCTTTTATAAATTGCCTATAATATCTTGCCATTTTAAGAAAACTTCTTATCTCCGTTATAGTAGTAGGTTATTTCCATTCAACTACTACTTTAACCTTTTTCGGATCGATTGAAATTCCTTCATCTAATACAATATGTTCCAAAAATGATATTCTATCCAACCAGAATTCACATTTACTCAACTTAGCATACAGTTGATTGTCTCTTAACTTTTGCAAGGCCAAACATAGATGATTGGCATGATCTTCCTTTGCCTTGGAATAAATTAAAATATTATCAATGAATACTACAGCAAATTTATCTAAATAGGGTTGATAAATTCGATCCATCAAATCCACAAACACAGTTGGTGCATTCGTTAAACCAAAAGGCATTACTAAAAACTCGTAGTGCCTATATTTAGTTCAGAAAGCTGTCTTAGTACATCCTCCAGCTTAATTCGTAATTGATGGTATCCAGATCTTAAATCAATTCGTGAAAATACAGTGACACCATGTAATTGATCAAATAAGTTATCAATCCTAGGTAGTAGATATTCATTCTTAATAGTCACCTTATTTATTTGTCAATAATTAATACACAACCTCATGGTTTCATCCTTCTTTTTCACGAATAACACCAGTGCTCTCTAAGGAGATACAATGGGTTGTACAAATCCTTTGTCCAATAGCTCCTAAAGTTGCTTCTTTAACTCTTGAAATTCTATCGATGATATTCAATATGGAGCTATTGATATTGGTTCGGTTCTTAGAACCAATTTTATAGAAAAATCTAACTCTCGCTATGGTGCTAATCCAAGTAATTCTTTTGGAAAGATATCAGGAAATTCACTTACCACTGGTATTTCTTATACTTTTAGGGTTTCCTTCTTTCCCTCAATAGCAGATATCTAACAGAATTGCCATTATTCAGTAATTTCATTCATTTCCTCACTTACTTCTATTACTAATAATTTTAGACTTCACTCACCTGTTTTTCCTTGAAATATGACTTTACCCTCATATAAGATTATGTTCTTATTTTGGCAATCTACTTTAGCTCTTTATTTGGACAACCAATCTATTCCCATAATAACATCATATCCCTTAATTGATAATACTATTAGTTTTATCGGGAATTCTTGTTCTTAGATTTACAATTGTCCATTATCTACTATTTCTCGTGTTAACACTTATTCTCTTATGGGTGTTCTTATTCTATATGTGGATTTAACTTCACTCGTCTTAATTCCATTTCTCAAGACAAACTCCTAACTATTAAATGAATGTAACGCTCCAGTGTTAAACAATGGATAAGCAGCTCATCCATTTACAAGTATATTTCTTGAAATAATTACAGTTACTATAGTTATCTACTTCTTCAGTACTACACTTAAGTCACGTATTTTCATAGTTCTTAACACTATCTACATATATATAAATTTACAACTAACTCACTGATAAGTAAAAGTTACGAGTTAGTTTTACGTACCTATTACTAAGCCTTGGTCAGTCCCATAAATCTCCATTTCATCATCTGAGCCATCATGAAAGTATTCCTCTATCCATTCATTAAAATCCTCAGTATCCTCTGCAATTCCTTAGATTGCAAACACTCGAGTTGGCACGGTAGTTATCTCTATTCCTCCAGATTGCTTATCCTTTTGTCCAATTTGACCACAATATCTAGAGAAGTGTCCTTTCATTCCACACCTATAATACTTTATTGCTCTCATCTTTGGATACTCCCTTGACATATGATTTGGATCACCACACAAAAAGTACTTGCCCCTTAACTGAACGCATTGCCTAAGGAAATACTGAGCTCCACACTTATAGCATCTCACATTTCCCACCTCATCATAAAAACTAAATCTAGTCCTATTAGAAGCAGGGCCACTAGTTACAGCAACTAACTTCTTTCCTTTCTAGCTCGAGTTATTATTTGCACCTGAGAATGTTCTCTTGAAAACAGGCCTGTATTGATTAACTCTTCTCAATTTCTTACTTTACTCATTTTGCATGGCCAATCGATTATTCTTCAATTCATGTGCCTTATCCACAATTTGATAATAAGTGGTAAATCCATAATCCATTAACTTGCATCGCATTGTAGCATAAATCCATTAAGAAAAAGATCCTTCTTCAGCTCCTGATTATCCCTATATGACTCAGGCACAAATTGCAACAGCCTGTTAAATTCATTCTCATATTGCGTTACACTCACGAGGCCTTTCTTTATTTTCATTAATTGTTAGGTCATCTAGTTTTGCATACTGATAGGGAAATATTGTCTCTTAAATGCTTTTCGAAATACTTACCATGTAATGGGGCCTGGAATTGTTCTTACTGTCGAGTCCCACCAGACTTGTGCTCCTATCTTTAGCAAGAAAGTGCTGTAAGAAACTTTTTTACTTTTAGGAATCCTAAACACTTCAAAACTGTGCTCAATCTAAGCTAACCAATCATTAGCTAAGGTAGGCTTACCCATTTCTCCTTTGAAATACTAATTTGATTTCATAAACTTAGGAAGTCGACTTGTATTTTGGGATTGAATTGCTCTAGGTTTAGCCTCTGCTAGCCTTTGGTTCATTACATTTCCACTTGCGATCAAGTGCTGGTTTAAAGCTCTTTGCTATTGGATCATGGTATTCATATTAGCCAATATTTGTCTAAACTGAGTTGGGTCCATCATGTTTGGAGCAGGTAGTAGTATGTCATTTCTAGGTCATTTTGGTGGATTAGGAGGGTTAGGAGGCGGAACTTCTCCTTCAGTTTAGTTATTTCCATTTGATTTCTCTACCATATTTAGATTCACAATTCACTAATTATTAATCCTGTATTCACAATATGTGTACATAAAGTTAATATCCAACTTAAGTGATTCATATTCATACATAGATTAATTATTCTTTGTATTAACAATACACAACTATAGATTTCCTCATTAAGGATCTCAATCAACATAAGACCTGTAATACTTCATTCCTATATAAGCAATGATATATTCATATGTCACTTATTACACACTTTATATGTATTTAAATATATATTTGTACGTCATGAGCTCATCGTGTTTCACCTGTAACATTATATCATATTCATGGTGATATCTTATACAGATACTGGTTATTAAGGACATGTACTTTAAAATAGTCATAAGATAATCGAAACTTTACATTTAAAGGATCACATTACTTTATTTACAACATCAGATTACACATATAATTATCTATGTACATCATTTACATACTTAGTAGTTGCAACATCCGAAAGTACATTAGTTACATTCAAAAAGTCAAAAGCACATCAAAGTCGCTAGGGGGACCTAGATATATTAAAACAACTAGGTCAGGTGATATCAAAAGCCCTAGACTTATCTTCCTACCATCTTCTTAACTTTCAGTTACCTGTACTATTTGGAGTTGCTAAATCTTCTAGGGAAAACTAATTTCCCATCCCAGTCTCATTAAACCTTGAGCTAACCTTTACCACTATAGGGGTATCTAGTATGACCACTACTTCGTGCACCTCATTTTTACTGTCCTGTGCTTCATCTTCTACTTCAGCTTCCTCTTCTTCCAGATCCTCCTTAGGATCATCATCATTATCCAATCCGACATTTGGCTAAGCTTCTTGAGGTGGATTTTTAGGTGGTATCATAGGAGTTTCAGGCTCTTGAGGTTGCAATGGTACTTCTATACTTGTAGTTTCCTTTAAGGGGTTTTCAGGAAACTAGTCGATCATATTAAGGAGATAGTTTCTAGGAATATATGGGACACCAAGGGGATACTTGATCAAAACCTAGAGGGTAATCCTTATCTGCCTTCACAAAAGCTAGAAAATATAGTATAGGGGTCCTTACAGATAAAACTGAATTTTCTCATAAGTAAGCAGCTATAGCAATATACTCATTATATACAGGTCTTAATTCATCTCTCTTTATCCTTCAATCATCTTACATACTAAAAGACATTCCATACTTATAGTTTTAAATGATCTCATCAATAGTATAAAATATCTTCCAGTTAGCCATATCTAGTAATAAATTCTGCATTCGAACCCTATACTTGATAGGAGTCTCATCCCCTTTTTATTCAAAATTCTATCATACATGTAATAAACTGCTCTTATGAATCTGAAATAATAAATTAAAGTCAATTTATAACTCTGTTTTACATATATATATGCTATACATATATTTTATGAATCTAAGTTGTTTATATTCATTATCAATCCTACTCTCAGTGATCCTATTGTCTACTCATTTTAGTTAGACGCTTTAAAGCTTGGTTCTTTTAGAACTATGCTCTGATATTATCTCAAAACTATCAAGCTCTAAATAAGAAGAGTCGTAACAATCCCGCTATGTAAATTAACCTAAGATAGAAGTTGACCTCATAACTGTTATCATAAGTATAGTCCATACAAGGCGTGCACGATTCAATTAGCTTGAAGCATTTATTTCAATACCTATGAATAATCAAACCTGTGGTATAGCTTTACAAAATACCTATTCTATATAACTTATTGTTTCATAACACAATGGTACTTACATAAACATCTCACATTCAGAGTTATAATTTACAATAAGAGTTTATAAAAAACCATACACTTTGTAGACTATTTACAATAAGTTAGGAAACTAGTGAGTATCCCAAGGAATTTCCAGTTAGTTTCCCTAAAACTCAAAAGAAAAGTCAAAAAGCCTAGGTTTAATTGATTTTTCGTTCCTTACTGTCCTAGTCAACAGTATACTAACCAAGGGGTGGTGGTACTTAAATATCCTGGTCTTCACTCGGTACCTGCAAAAAAGTCTATGGTTGTATGAGCATAACTAGCTCAATAAGTGGGACGGAGTTATAAGAATACCAAACAATCACAAGGTTATTAATTATGATGAAATGCAATATAGTCAATCATATCAAACATCACACAATGTTATTTGATCCATTGTGAGGTTAAAAAAATTATATCTGCTCTAACCTGGATTAAGGAGTTTTATCACAACTTAAACTAGGCCAAACCTGGGTTTGTGCAATAAAGAACACCTTCCTCCCATTACTGCCTTCAAACCATAGCCTCCACCTTTACCACGATTTTCTTGCTCGTCACTTAGTTTGACTAAAGATAGGGAAATGACCATTTCAACTATTCTTATTGAAGAAAGTAGGCATTTGGCCTAGCACTCCTAATCGTTCCCCTTAACGAGTATTATCCATGTCCAGTTTCGTTGTAGTCGAATAATTATTAGTTGTAATCAAATAATTATTAGTTGTAATTAGGGGTGACCAAACAAGTTCATATAATACAGAAACAATGTGAACATGCAAAACAGTATACTAAGGAGTGCAACTCTTGTCAAAATTGAATATCACACACATGTATGACATGCACACAAATAATAGTACTCTCGAGTCTCTAAATACTTTAATATAATATCTCAATGAGCGGTAAAGCTACAATGCCAACTTACTTGTTCAAAAGCTCACTACTAAGGACTCGAGTTATCAACAGTCTGATCACTAGGGAACTTATATAGACAACCCAAATTTAATTTTCGTAATAATTACGAAAATATTAGGATTTATCTAAATTAGTTATCTATATATATATATAAAGTATATCATCATATTAATATATAGTTTTATTATTATTATTATTATTATTATTATTATTATATATCGAGTTAAGTTATTAATTACTAATAATCTACTTAATTATACTACTACGTATAATATATCGTTTTGACTGTATCGAAAAATACTTTTAATTGGTTAAATCACGTTTTAATTTTGATAGGAATATTGTAATACGTACATTCTAGTAATATTATAAAGTTATAGGTTATATTACCTAAGATTATTCGATTTTAGTAAAAATAGTGCTGTTGAGTTCGTACAAACTTAAAAATATGTATTACGGGTCCTATTTCTAGAGATGATTTTTAATGGGTAGTTCGAGTTTTTAATATAGTTATACATATCTAAATAAATATTATAGTATTATATGTATTTTATTTTATTAAACTGTTTTTTTACCTAATTTATCAATATAACTCTATAATGTAGGTATTATCTAATGTTAATATCTCTATAACATATCCCGATTATTAAAATATCATTAAATATATTAAAAATATACCTTTTATCAAATCCGAACAATACATGTCTAGGTAGTTTTTATTGTATTATTTATTGTATTTAGCCTGTTATTACTAGAAATATGTCTTGATTCGTAAATTAAACTATTTTATTATGTAAATTCGTAGTAATTAGCTCAAGTTACCAAATAATTCTCTGAAAATTTCTATAGACTCTTAAAATATGGGGAATTTAGGTATCAATTGGTTTTAAGTTTTTGATTTATCGCCTATATATTCGAATTTACGATTTTACCCCTAAATTATACTTAATTATCCAAATATGATTCTTTTTGCACAAAATTATTTTCAACATATACTAATGTCATTATACTTCATTAGAAATCAATATAGGTTAATTTGACCAATTAATTTCATAAATCCTATTTATTTCACATTTTCAGCTTATTTTCTAACTATTTTTAGGTTGAAAAATACATTAAATATTAAAAATATTCAACTAAAAAATCAGGCTACATAGAAATTGTCTATATATCATGTATATTCTACACAAAAAATTTGAGCTATAAACAATATCATTTGATATATTTATTTTGAAAGTCAAAATTCGGATGAATAGTAACTTTCTTACGCAAGTATATTAAATATTGCAAATTTTCCAAAAATAATAATATCACATGAAATCGTGTATAAAATAATCTAAATATAAATTTTTTCGATTTTTTCAAGGTGAAATTACTATTTTTTAAAACTAATAGTAAAACAGGGTATAAATTTGACCTTCGTATTCCTAGATGCTCCGGTGGCGGTCGAGTGGTGGGGGTGTATCGGACTACCAAAGTGTGGCGGGGATTGGTGGTGTCCGGTCAAGTTCCACAGCAGACTCACTTTTGGGTTGGGTTCTAACATAGCTTGCCTTTTGCTTTATTTTTTGAACAATTTTCCTAATTTTTCCATTTTTCCCACAAAATTTTCTTTAGATGATCTAATCTCTAAATGTCTAAACCTAGTCTAAATGAGGTCAAATGATATTTATAGGGTGCAATGGCGATTGAAAATTTTTTTCCCTAATTATCTATTCAATTAATGCTAATAGGAGGTGTCTTTCTCTTATGAAATTCCCTTTTTGAATCAGTAAACTTACTCTTACAGCAAGCTACGGTGATTTCCAATCTTCTCCAACAATTTCCAGCCGCAATTGGAGTTTGTTGGATAGGATTTGCAATTATTTTAGTATTTTAAGTATATTTTATTAGTATTTAGTTATTTATTAATATAGGAGTATATATATCCTATGTATATATATCACGTGTAATACATAATTATACTCGTATAATTATGATTCTAACATCTCTTTTATTTTTAAGATAATTTCTTAATTATTTTCATAAATTCAACACACAATATAGACAATTAAGTCATTTAGATTTAATTTATGGGTATAATTATTATTTATATAGAGTATACTTATAAAAATATGTGTATATTCATATAGTAAATTATACTCTATTGTCTTATTTTATAGCTTAATTAATTTATCGCTAAGTTTTCATCACATTTCAAGCTTAATTGTAGGGATTCTGAGCAATTTGATACTATATTAAATAATCATATTTTTTGGGGGTAAAATTGGGATATAGGGTCATTATTTTCAAAATTTAACTTCATTGAGTTACTTCAACTAACTTTTTTATTTTAGTCGTAAAGCTTAGGCTCAATCAGATAACTTTTTCTCAATAGCTTTAAATTTAGACTCGATTATTCTAAACATAATTTTAGGGACTTACATTACCTTACCTTTGGATTGCATGCTTTAGGAGCGCTATCTTGAAACAATTGAATTGCATGCTCTATGAGCGCTATCTTGATTGAAAACCCTTGAATCGCATGCTATAAGAGTACTATCCTAATTTAAAATCTTTAGATCACATGCTCTTAGAGCGCTATCTTAACTTGAAACCTTTAGATCGCATGCTTTTAGAGTGCTATCCTAATTCTTTTCCTCTCTTTAAATTCTCATTGCACTTAAAGTGTGCCTACCTAGTATAAGCCTGCTCTTAGAGCACACTAGGCCTTCTTATCTTAATTAAGCCTTCAAGTTTTAAGGTATAAACTTGTTTTTGAGATATAGTCATTCCTTCCTAAAGAGTGGTAATCATACTCCCTTTTCATAGATAGCCTATACGTAGAGTGCTATCTCTTTTCCCAATCTTTGCAAATCTTAAGTGGATCAAACTTAGGATAGCTAGTTAATTGTAGTACTTGTTAAGAAAAATTGATCATTGGGGCGAAAATTGTGTCTCTTTTTATCTTGGTGATAAAGTTTTACTCAAACTTCACTACAAAGAATGGCAGTTGTAGATAATGCATTTTTGTCTCCTATAATTTTAGAGCTTTTTTCTTTTTAGAATAGAAAAAGGGGAGGTTAGGGTGGGGGTGGTTTTGTCCTAATTTAAAAAAAATAGAAAATATTAGGAAACACAAAAAAAAAAAAAATTAAGCTCATTAGATGACATAGGTTAGGTAATTTATTTTTAGGGTTAGATCTCATATATTGGGTTTTATTTAAAAATTATTATTTCATTTATTTATTCTTTTTAAAACATGTAGGTATATGACTTAATCATTTAGGATTTAACCTTGACTAGGTTTATTTTTTCTTAGTTTTTATTTTATTTTATTTTTCTTTTTCTCCTCTTTAAAAAAAATAAAAAACTAAAGGGGTTGGACCAGGTATTGAACCCAGTCAGTATGAATTGGAAACAGAGTTAAAAGCCTAATTAAGTTACGAAACCTAAGGGCAGGCATAGGCACATGGAGCCCCTATTATTTTCACAGGCGTGTGGATTACATGTGCGCACCAAATATGTGGTAGTACCTACCACGTGACTTAGTGCCCCCTTCCTTCTTTAATACTAGATTTCGCAAAATGATTGAAGTTAAACCTCGTGCAATCCCTTCACTTTTTAACCTAATTGAACTGATTTCTTAGGCAAATTTCATTGAATTAAATACATGAATGAAATGAACACTTAGGATATTATGAATAAAGCTACAAATTTCATCCAAATTCATTCACGTAATCTCCTAAATCAAGCCTAAAAAATAAAAATAAAAAATACATTTTTTGAGAAGGAGCTTTAATGGTGAAATCCACCATTAACAAGCTTTCTTTACTTGTTGGAGCTTGTATAAGTATAAATAGGGAACTAGGAATCCATTTTCATCATCCACGTTCATCCTAAACACACACTCAAAGCCTTTCTCTCTCTAAGTCATGGCTACTTTCTCTCTCTAGTATATTTCAATTTCTAGGCATCATTGAAAGAGAATAAATACTAGCATATCATTGCCATTGCTCTAATTTCAAAAGCTACTCATTTTGCTCCTCGCTGTGGCCTTAAATGCAAGAACCAAACAAACCCTCACCAATAAAACCACCACACTACACTGCCACTACCATCGCTTCCTACTCAAAAGTAGCAATGTCATCGGCTTTACTACCGCTAGAAACCTATATTCCTACCATCCTTGTACGCCTAACTGCCACCATGCAAAAAAACCAACATTACCATTGTCGACTGTTTTTTGAACACCACCCAAATCACCACTAAATATGAATGCACGACAACTAACCTTATTTTCACCAATGATATTCACATGAAAGTCGATTTCTCCCTTCAACATGCTTTGTAGATCAAATTGTGACAACCAACTTTATAATGGATACTTCTTCTTCTCCTTATAACCTACGACCCTACTCCATATCCAAACCCACGACTTGAAGTCCGACCTAAACTCAATCGACCAACCTATGCACTTACCTTACCTTTGTCCAATCCTCCATCCCTTGTCCTTTCTATGTATTTTTTTGTATTTATTTATTTCTTTTCTTTTTCTTTTTCTTTTTTCTTTTCTTTATTGTATTATTTTATTGTAATAGAAAAAGCAAAACAAAAAAAAAAGAAGAAGAAAAGAAAAACAAAGTAAAGAGAAAAAGAAAGGGGAACCCTTTTATTCATTTTTTTTCATTTTTATGCTTTGGTTAAAAAAATAAAAATCATTACAGAAATAATAAATAAAGAAAGAAAATTTATCACTTAGAAAAGTTTATTTTTGAAATAAATAAAGAAAGTCAAATCCTTTTCAAATTTAGGACTCTTTTTGAATTTTTCCAAATAAAACATTTAAATTAAGGTCCTCTTCTAGATTTTTCTTAAATAAAATTTAAATAGTTAAACATGTAAACTCGATGATTTTTCAAAATTAAAATTAATTAACAAACTAAAGTTTTTCCAATGAGTTACAGAAATCTAATCCTGAATAGCGGGTACATAGATACTCGTATGCAATTACAAGATGACTTAAAATACGAAAAAAAAATTATTTTTTCCCCATTTGTAAATAATTTGTTCTTTTATTTATCTATTCACCTCTTTTTGTAAATATGCATGATTCGTTGTTTTCTTTACTTATAAAATGGAAATTGTAATTTTGAATTATAAGGGTACATTGAAAAGTAAATTTAAATTTAGAATGTTGAAAGTGATACCTGTTAATGGTTTAATAGGTTAACCCCCAGACTCAAATCTCTAGTTTTCAAAAACTTTTTTTTTTTTCAAAATTTGTTTTCACGTGGTCTAGTGTCTAGATTAAAATCAATTTATTTAATTGGTTTTAATTTAAACTTTTTCTCAACCTTAGTTGTATGGAAACTCCAAAAATTTTTCAAAATATGTTTAAAAACTAGATTTTTCTTAATTTTTAGTCAAGGATTAATATTTAAATAGGTAGGGTTTAATATTGATTAGATTAAGGATAATTTTAAAAAATCAAGAAAAATTCAAACTTAATAATAACTATGGAAGCTTTGTTGTCAGGACATTAACTAGGCTTAAAATATGGAAGTTGAGATGTTAAGGTCTTACCTAAGCTTAAAGAATGTATGGTGCTGTGAGAGTCTTCTAGTCTTAAAGAGTGTGAGATGCTAGAGAAGTCTCTTAGTCTTATATAATGCCAAGTAAGACCGTTGATCTTAAGGGATATATATGTACTACTTGCTAAGGGGGTTTATACTACTTTTTACCTATGGAATAAGAGGTTGCTAGGTGGAAAGCCTTAGCTTAGATAGAACAGTGTATTACCAGGATATCCTTTTGGATTCAACAGTGCTAGGAAGTGTCTTGGTGTTTAAGGATTGAGTAATGACAAGATATTTTCTTGGACTTGAAGGTTGTATAATGTTGAGGGGTTCCTAGACATAGTGGAGCTTGTGATGCTAAGAGAACTCTTAATATTAGAAGAATGTGCGATGCTAGGGGAGTCTTGTCTTAAACGATTGTATGATGATGAAGGAGTTCTTTGTCTAAAAGAATATGTGATGTTAAGAGAATCTCATGGCCTTAAAAGGATTATTTTTAGAAAAAAACTTATCGACATAAATTTTCTCTATAACTTAGCTTTCCTTTTTTATAAAAATGCATCTAAATGCTATTGCATCTCCAATTTTGGCCATGAGTCATCTCGCACCTTTATTGATTTTACTTGAGTGCCACCATGTCAAGTGTTGAGTACCAAAAGTGAATTGATGTGCATGTTGCCATCTTTAATGATAAGCTTCCTAAGTCATATCCTATTCAAAATATTTTCTTTAGATTTTGGCATTTTTTTAGTATGATGATTCTCTATTTTGTGATATCAACAAAATTTGTGATCTTTGTGTTCCATCAATAGGTTGGTACTCAATTTGTATCAACTAGGTGTAATAATAGAGGAACTTCCATCAATCTTCTTTGCAAGTCACTCTTATGCTTTTTTTTCTATTTTTAGAGTTTTCATCTTAGGCTAAGTTTCAAGACAATGTCTACTTGTTGATTTTGTTACCTTCTCCTTGTTGTCTTGCAATGTATTTGTTGTGCCTTGGCACATTTTCTATTAGTATGACAAAAGAACATAAAGAAAGATTGTCAAAGTATACTATATATTCAAAGAATATATCTTGAATATAGATCCTTATGAGCTCCTTCTCATCATAGACATCTTTGAAATCTAGGGAGAATTTTCTAAATTGCTTGATGTAGTATAGTAGGTTTTATCTTAGTGGTTGCTATATACATTCCATGCTAATGTTGGTGACCCATTCTTGATTAGAGAAAAACTTCTCTAGAAACATGCAGCATAAGGTTGATCTAGTATAGAGGTTCACATAATAGGTGTATTCCTTCTTAATTAGTAACTTGGATAACTCTTTTAATTTCAATTCACTATCTAGACTGTATAGTTCCAATGTTTCAATAAACTTTAGTGAATGTTCATTAGCACTACCTCTCTTGTTATGGAAGAGCGTGAATTTTGGACTTAGGTTATCCTTAGAGTACTGTTTTTAACCACACGATAATGATAGGAAGCTTCAAGTCCTACAATCTTACAAATGGCTTAAGCTTCTCTTAAGTACATTTCCAAGTCCTCCTTTATGATAAAGGAAGACCTTAGAGTAGAAGCACCACATATTAGGCAACACATGTGGAATTGTAGTGGCTAGCAGATCCACCAAGTATCATATGAGGAATAGCTTGTAAGGCTAAAGAACCTCCATGCTGAAGTCTCGCATTCCCAACTTCAAATGCCACATGCTACCAGGCTACAGGCTACAAGCTCTAATGGTAGAGCATAGTCATCCTCACCTTGGAAACGTCAACATCAAAGTAGGTGGATTAGTTGATTGAGTTGAGAGGATGACGCCTTACTATGTACATAGTAGCGATGGGATTTGGGAGATTCGCCATTATTGTGCAATGACTAGAATTCTATGTTTACTTAGGTTTACCTATATAATTACAAATAAATATAAATTTATATGATTCTATGGATAATACTGGCTCTTAATACTTTCTATTTTTTAAAATATTACTTTACAATATAAATTATATGTATCGAATTATACTAATAGAACTAGCGCAATGACCTTATAGCATCATTATAGAGAGCTATTCTATTTATCTTAATTATGTAGATGTAATCAGGACTCTTCTTCAATAAATTCAAATAATTGATAGTGAGACTCATCAAGACTTGAAGTCAAAATAATTATAACAATGTGGACGGAGAGCTTAATATGCAATATTAATTATGTTGGGTTTATTTATAGAACAAAAGGTAATATCATAAACTAGAAACTGCTTATTCAAGTAGAAACGAGAATCGTAATAATACATACAAGTTAAAGATGCAGGAGACGATTGCATGACTTCCCTTTATCACATTTTCTAAGAGAACATATCAAGCCTTTTCAAACATAGTACTTGTTTTTCCATCTTATATATTATGCATATACTTAAAAAAATAAAGCATAAGTAATATGATAAGAGATAATTATGAAATTAGCATATTAAGAAAGAAAATTTTGATGTAAGTAGGTTTAGTAAAAAAGCTACTGGCATTTTACCTATATTTATATGGACATTAAAAATTGGATGATGGAGAACTACTAAAGGCAAATTTTAAATAAGATGTTTAAGGACGTAAAGTCCAAAAATGATGTGTGTGCTTTATATATATTTAAAAAAGGAAGAAAAAGTACCTCTATTTAAAGAGTTTACCTATTTACAATATTTTGAATCCTAATATGAAATTTCAAGCATAAACGACTTTTCTTTTTCAATGAAATATACTAGCTTTACAGGGGGGAAAAAAAAAAGAAGGGAAAAGACCAATGTATCCACATACCTTAAATGGTAGGATTAATGTTATGGATTATATTTAAAATTTATCAAAATGTGCAATTTACTATATGTACTTTGAAAAAATTTTATGATCATTTTTGTTACCTAAATTAATTATGTTAAGTGCTTTTACTAACAATGAACATAAGAACAAACTTAGAATTAATTCTATAACCCATGGGTTGATGACCCAATTTTGAAATAGATCCTGATCCATTTTAGCTTAAGCGACTAGTCTGGACATCCTAGGGCTGGAGTGTAACTAGCAACCACTTGGTGGTGGGCTAAACTGCTCCCTACAAGTAGATACTAGCCACCCTTAACCTTAAGGTAGTTAGAAGGTTTGATTCCCATTTTGTCCTTATGTTTATGTTAGTAAATTGATTTAATAAAGTTTGTTTAGATAGTAAAAAATGACTATGAAAACTTCAATTAAATTGTAAATTACTCTTTTTAAAGTATAGGTAGTAAATTGTACACTGTGACAAAGTTTGGATATTATTTATGATATTAACTCTAAATATTACGAATACTTTATAGAGTCAAACAAGTAGGCTTGAAATTTCACATCAATCTTCTACAAACAATTTATCTACTTCATGAATAGTTTGGATGACAAGAAGTTGTAATGTCTATGATATCATTAAGTTACCTAAGAAGATGATTAGAGTGCTATGGCAATATTTTAAACAACTATCTTTTTTAACCAACTCTCCACTTCATTAATAGGTAAATCCTTTATGGGTTCATATTATCATTACTTTTTAAACTAATATATAAAATATTTTTTCAAAAATCGTTGAAAAAGCATGCATTCCTTAATTTATATCTCTAATCGAGCTAATTTATATATATCTATAAAATAGCTCCTTATTTCAATAATGATGTGATTATTATCTGTGGTATGGTTATAACTTTTATAGTGGATAAATATTGCTAAATTCAAACCTTGATGTGATAATTATTAAATTGACTGGGTTAGGGAGTATGTATGAGATGGACTTGCATTATTCAACCAATTTTTTTTTTTTCCTTTTCAATTGAAATAGGCATTATAATAGCAAACTTTCTTACAAATTCCCCAACATCCTTACATCCATGACTTACTATTGTGGCTTAGCTATACATAAACAAAAGACAAATTTGTGGTAGAGGCTCGTAGCAATCCTTGTCAAATCTATAAGCCACATCCAACAACACATAAAAAACTAGGTTAGTTGGAGGTACCAAATAGACGAACTCTTCCAACTCTTATTCATTCCCAATAGTAATAGCAAGCTTATCCACAATATTATTAGCTTCACGTTAGATACATAGCAACTTCACCTACTCAAACCAAGATAACCTTTCCTTGAAAGCAATCAACACATTAGAATATTCATTTAAGTAATTGGAGTTGTTAGCAATTAGCTGAACTACCATTCTTGAATCCATATCCACTTCTACTTTTTTAAACCCCAATTTCTTGTAGTAATCTAATCCCCAAAATAAACCTTACATTTCTACTTTAAGATTTGCATATGAAATACTTTTCTTGAAAACCCTATTATCCAACTTCCTTCTTCATCCTTTATTACACCCCCTATTGTGACTTCTTGATTATCTCCATGGATTGAATTGTCCATATTTAGTTTAACAAAACCTTGTGGAGGGGGGTTCCACTTTACTTGAATCCTTCCCAAGTCCCTTAAGCTCCTGCTATTGTGTTGTATTGTCCAAAATTCATTAACTTTCTAATGTACTTCCTATTGAACCACCTGCATGTTAGTTTCTCTATTGAAAATCTTATAATTCATGTGGTTCCATATAGTCCATAATGATAGGAACCAAGTTATTGGGTCTTTAACCTGCAACCAAGCCCAATGATTGGAAGGCCTGTTAAGGTGGATTCTTCTACTCTAGCTGACTCTTACCGAAGCCAAGTACTTTTTTGCCGAGTCACTCTTTATGCTGAGTCGATTGACTACCTGTCTCTTTGAAGCATGCTGAGTTATAGATTACTTACTTGCGTCCAAGTCAATCAATTACTCAGCATCTCCCTTGCTAAGAAGCCAAGAAGAGAGATCGGATTGGTCCTTAGCCACCCCTGCTCGGACAAGCAACTAGATGATACACTTTTTTCCGCATCCTCCAACGGCCTCGCCAATGTATCGTAACCACGTATACAAAACCACATATAGAATCTTTCATACAAATCATTACTCTTCTTGAATATTCATTTTTACCTTTATACATTACTTTTCAAAGGTAATACCTTTTTTTGTCTTTTCCTTTTTAGGCATGTTGCCTTAAATTCTTGAGTATAAATACTCTTGTATTTGTAGCTGTAATTATAAGATTAAACATTAATACATTAGGTATTTGTCTCTCATAAACTCTACTTTGTTTATTTTCATCTCACTCTTATCCTAACCCTTAAGTAAGACTAGGTGGTGAGTAATCTCACTGTTCCATCTCATATGTCATATCGAGTTGTGCCGTGAGTCCTTAGAAATTACATTGGTACGTCATATCCATTAGAGCTACTTGTGGGTTTTTGCCTATTGTATCATTCACATTTGTTCTTCTGTACATTCCTCATCACTTCCTTTTCAAGCTTTCGGCAAGCTTGGACTCATTCAGTGACCAGCCTTATCTGATCTTAGTCACAATTCACAACATTTTGGTATTAAAGCGAAAGTTTTTATTTGTGTTGTGGTTTTTGTTTGAAGTTTTGCTTATACTTTGTTTTTGTGTGTATGAAATAGAGCAAGTTATTGCGTTCGTTTAATTGCTATGCTTGTTAGTTGTTACCTTTTCTGGTTTGTGAAAGTGTTTACTATACCACCTGTTTGAAGAGTTTGAGTTTTAAATCTACAGAGAAAATGACTGAACCAACTGTAAACATTAGTGCTGGAGATGACAACAATGGAGTTGTCTACCATAGATGACTGTCTCAAGGAACCCTTAGGAGATATGACAAGAGATATGACAAGAGACATGATGAGGTAGCTAATCTCGTAGTAGATCTAACCCGAGCTATTAATGTGTTCACTTGCCGACCAATTGAGGCTGCGTAAAACACCCCATAAGTCGCTTAACCTGTTAGAGGTTAGAACCTAGCTCGACTAGTTTAGGGTGGAGGAGTAGGTGGATGAGTAAGATGAAGAATAGACTTAAGGGAACTAGATGAAGAGGACGAGGAAGAGTATTATGAAGAAGAGCAAGCTCGAGTTCTCGAAGCATTTGATCATGTGAAGCTTCAGATTTTGAGCTTTAATAGATTTGGGAATGTTGATGAATATCTGGAATGGGAAGAGAAAGTGGAGCATGTTTTTCATTATTATCAGTATAAGGATTATGAGAAAGTGAGAACTACTGTTGTTGAGTCCTTCGGATATGCCATCATGTGGTGGAAGAATTTCCAAGCCATGAGGAGGCAAGAAGGCTACCAAGAGATTAATACTTGGCTTGAAATGAAAAGAATATTGAGAAATAGATTTGTGCTGGAAATTTACCTACAGAATACTTTCACTTGACTTTAAGAGCTAAGATAAGGAAGCTGAACAATTGACAAGTATGTTTAGGACTTCCAAATGCTCATGATCCAATATGAAGTGATGGAACCCCCAGCGTGAACAATCTCTAGGTTCATCACAGCATTGAGAGGTGATATTTAGGACATGGTGGAGCTCTAATGATTTACCACAATAGATGAAGCCATTAGAATAGCTCAACGAGTAGAGAGGCAAAGAAGAAAAAGAGTACCGACTAGAATGTTGACTAGCTAACCCAAATAAGGAAGTCATCGAGCTCAATTAAATATCGAGCAGAGCCGAAAGATGGATGTCCGAGCCAAGGTGAAAAGCCAACTTGACGGTGAAGTACTGACCTAAACTTATGAGAAGAGGCAAGGATTAGGCAAGAAGACGAGCTAGATCAAGTGCTTTAAATGCTAAGGGTTTGGACATATGGCCGCTTAATGCCCCAAATGGAAGAACTATGGTGATCAAGGGAGATGTCACGAAGCTGGAGGTAGAGAATACAAATGAGGAACTTGAGGAGGAGGAGACCACTGCCAAGAAAGAAAATGCTAAGAAAAAATTGATTGAATACGATGCGTTTGCAAAGGAATTGGACCAATTGATCATGGTAGTCAGATGCACAATAAATATAGAAGCCTCATATAAAGAGGAGTAGAGAGAGAATTTGTTTCATACTACCTATAAAGTGAATGATCAGGTATGTGCCATCATTATAGATAGTGATAGTTGCACCAATGTGGCATCAGCTGATCTCATTACAAAATTGAAGCTGCTGATGATTGTACATCCAAAGCCATACAAGTTGCACTGGTTGAGTGAGAAGGGAGCATTACATGTCACTTAGTAAGCACTGTCAATTACTATCAGAAATTATTCTGACTAGATTCTCTACGACATACTACCTATGTACACTTCTCATGTGTTGCTTGGAAGATTATGGTTGTTTGACCAGAGAGTTATCTATGATGGATATAGGAATACATATACATTTGAGAAGGATAATAGGAAGATTACATTGAATCTGATGATGCCAAGTGAAGTTAATAAACTGCAGGCCAAACTTGCTTGCGGATTGAATAAGGCTTTAGTGATGAGTAAAGCTGAGCTTTAAGAGACCCTTAAAGTTGATACGTTGACCCTCATGTTGGTCAGGCGGTTATTGGAGAAGAAGGAGTGGGGTGAACTACTCTAGAAAATAAAAGAGTTGCTAGACAAATATGCCGACCTATTCCTAGAACAGTTACTCGAAGGTTTACCCCCGATTTGAGGCATAGAACACTATGTCAACCTAATACCCGGTACCGCATTGTCAAATAAGTTTGCTTATCGAATGAGTCCCAAACAGGCTTCTAAGCTTCAACGTTAAGTCAATGAGCTACTAAAGAGAGGGTATGTTAGGGAAAGTCTCAGCCCATGTGCTATATCGGTGCCTTTAGTGCTGAAAAAAGTTGGAACTTGGTAAATGTGCATAGATAGTTGAGCCGTGAATAAGATTATGATCAAGTATAGGTATCCTATCCCGTGGTTGGAAGATATGCTAGATAAATCAAGTGGAGCTAAGATTTTCAGCAAGATTGATCTTAAGTTTGGCTACCATCAAATTCACATGAGGTTAGGAGATGAATGAAAAACCGCATTTAAGACTCGACATGGACTTTATAAATAGATGGTCATGCCCTTCAGCTTGTTGAATGCCCTGAGCATTTTCATGAGACTAATGAACCACGTGTTGAGATATCTAATAGGGAAGTGTGTCATGGTGTACTTTGACGACATCCTGGTTTACAATACCGATATGCCAAGTCATTATGAACATCTCTGAAAGATTCTGGATATCCTCTGTGTCGAGAGATTATTCGGCAATCTCAAGAAGTGTTGCTTTTACTAGGAGAAAGTGGTATTCTTAGGCTACGTAATAAGCGGAGGAGGCTTACGAATGGATGATGAGAAGATTTGAGCAATCGTCGAGTGATTAACTCCTACTACTTATATCAACGTGAGAATTTTCCATGAACTGGCTTCATTCTATAAACAATTCATTAAGAATTTTAGCACCCTCGCCGTACCACTTACTGAGCTAACAAAAAAAAAACACTAACTTTCGATGGGGAGAAAGAGACGAGAGGAGCTTTGCTAAGATAAAGGGAAAATTGACCTTCACCCCGATGTTAGTTCTACCTAACTTTAAGAAAATATTTGAGCTGGAATGTGATGCATCAGGCATTAAAATAGGTACTGTCCTAATGTAAGAAAGCCAACCAATTTTCATCTACAGTGAGAAGCTTAGAGGACCTTAGTTAAATTACTCTGTGTATGACAAAGAACTCTTGGCACTAATCCGAGCACTGCAAGTATGGCAGCATTATCTACTGTCGAGAGAGTTTGTCATCTATATTGACCATGAGTCCCTGAGATACCTCCAAAGTCAAACAAAGTTATCGAAGTGGCAAGTGAGATGGGTTGAATTCCTTAAAGGATTCAATTTTGTAATAAAATACAAACAAGGAAAGAGCAATGTAATTGTAGATGCTCTTTTGAGAAGACATATACTCCTAAATGAACTACATATCAAATTATTTAGGTTTACAAGCATCAAAGAGCAGTACTTCGGGGATCTAGACTTTAGACTCATATTTGCGTGATGTGTTGATGGAAGAACAGTGGACAAGTACCATGTGAAAGATGACTACTTGTTTCAAGGGGGAAAATTATGAATGCTAACTTATTCATCGTGGGAGCTATTGATTAAGGAAGCCCATAGTGGAGGATTGTCTAGACATTTTTAGGAGAAAAGGATATATGAATTACTGAGTGATTGATTCTTTTGGCCTAGGATGAGGAGAGATATGCACCGATTTATTGAAAGCTGTACCGTGTGCAAAAGGGTTAAGTGTCAAGCCGAAAAAGGGAAAGCATCACTTATTCCAACGAAACCATAGGCAGAGTTAAGCATGGACTTTGTCCTCAGATTATCACGAACTGCCTGAGGTAAAGATTTTGTAATGGTTGTCATAGATCAGTTCAGCAAGATGACATACTTTATGCCTTGTACCAAAACTAACGATGCTTCGGCTATTGTTTCTCTTTTCTTACAAGAGATTATACGATTACACAGCCTACCAAGAAGTGTAGTCTTCGACAAAAGCTTAAAGTTCTTGAGCCATTTTTGGAGGACCTTATAGCGACGGATGGGGACCAAACTATTGTTCAGTACTTCCTGTCACCCCCAAACTGACTACTAGACAGAGGTGGTTAATTACACTTTAAGGTCACTACTCCGAGCTATAGTAGGCAAAGAGTTAGCTGATTAGGACGTTTGCTTGCCAGGAGTCAAATTTGCTTACAACCAAATAGTGCATAACACTACCAAGCAAACCCCTTTTGAGGTTATCTATGGTTTCAATGCTAAGTTGCCCTTTGATTATACCCCTATACCTATGCTCACGTAAGAAGACCGATACTCATTAGCCAGAGCACAATCCCTTTAACACATCTTTGATAAAGTTACTAGGTACATTGACCAAGCTGTTAGAAGAATGTGAGAGAAGGCTAAGGATAGGATGGCTAAACAATTCCAACAAGGAGACTTGGTAGGACTATACCTCAGCAAGGAATGGTTTCCAAGTAAGAGGAGGAACAAATTATCTACAAGAGCTGAAGGACCTTTCAGAATCCTCTAGAAGATTAATGATAACGCCTATGAATTAGAGTTACTTGAGGACTATGGGGTTTTTGACACCTTCAACATTGCCGACCTCAGTCCATATCACCCTAATAGAGAGTTGATCGAAGACCATTTGGATTTGATCCTAAATCCAAATTAACCTAGAGGGAATGATAGGAATCAAGCTATTGGGCCTTTAACCCACAGTCGAGCCCGAGGATTAGAAGGCCTGGTAAGGTGGATACTTCTATTCTAGCCGACTCTTGCTGAAGCTAAGTACTTCTTTGTTGAGTTGCTCTTTATGCCGAACCGAATGACTACTTGTATCTCTAAAGTATGCCGAGTTGTAGATTACTCACTCATGCCCAAGCTAACCAATTACTTAGCATCTCCCTTACTAAGAAGCTAAGAAGAGAGATCAAATTGATCCTTAGCTACCCTAGCTCAGACAAGCAACCAAACTGTACACTTTTGTCTGCATCCTTCAACGACCTCGCCAATGTATCGCCATCACGTATAAAATCTTCTACTCTAATCGTTACTTTTCTTGAATATTCATTTTTACTTTTGTATATTACTTCTCAAGGGTAATACTCTTTTTGTCTTTTCCTTTTTAGGCATTTAGCCCTAAATTCTTGGGTATAAATATCTTTGTACTTGTAGCTGTAATCATAAGATTGAACATTAATACACCGGACATTTGTCTCTCGTAAACACTACTCTATTTATTTTCATCTCACTCTTATCCTAACCTTTAAGTAAGGCTAGGTGGTAAGTAACCTCACTGGACTATCGTATACATCATATCGAGTTGTACCGTGAGTCTTCGGAAGTTCCATTAGTGCGTCATATCCATTGGAGCTATTCATGGGTTTTTACTTACTGTATCAATCGCATTTATTCTTTTGTACATTTCCCATCACTTCCTTTTCTAGCTTTCAGCAAGCTTAGATTTATTCAACTACCGGTCTTGTCTGTTCTTGGTTACGGTTTGCTATACATAATAAAGAGGCAAACTAAGGATTCCAGGAAATAGGGAATACTTCCTGCTTTGTGTGAACATCTTTACGATTGATTTATAGCCATTCTAACTAATCTATTAACATTTTTTTTGCCTATTCATCCTCTCATAAGATAATCAAATTCTCTTAACATGATCACAAGCTTTCAAGATACAAATAACTTGTTCCTCCTTTCTGCTACACCAAGGATAGTAGCTTTTAAGTAACCCCAATCATTGCTTCACATTGCTTTTATTTGGCAACTCATTTTGAGCAACTCTCTAGACAAAGAGTTTTATTGTAAGGGGAACCTATATTTTCTAAACCTAGTAAAGATTAATTAGGTATATTTGGGTCTCTTCGCTCAGCTTATTATAGATGTCTTTTAGTTGAATGGATGCCCTATTTTTCCACCTAAAGACCTTTTCATCTTCCCTATTCCTTAAAAGATAAAATAGGATCTACATTGATTCTTAAGCAATCTTCCTAAGGATAACTAATGTAGTCCTCTTTCTAAGTTAGCCCATATGCCTAACAGTCCTTAAGTATCCTTTTTACTACTTAGCTTTGGTGTGGCCCATAAAAAAGGTTGACTAAAGGACTAGCTTTAGACCAATCATCTTCCCTGAGTCTTATTTTTCTTCCATTTCCTATAATATGGACCCCCTTTTTGATTAAACCATTGCTAGTTTTTTACTAGTTCTCTCCAAGTTGAGGTTTTGACCCTTATTATAAACAATTCTTCCCTCTCACTTTTTTCTTGTATTTAGTCTTATATATCCTAAACCACACTAAGGCTCCCCTCTAAAAGTCCCTTAGCCTTTTCAGTTGCCAAGCCTTATCTCTTCTTTCCATATTGTCCAATCTTAAGCCTTCCATTTATCTAGGTAGCAAAATAATTGGCCAATTAGTTTAGTGAATGCGTTTTTTATTCTCCTCTTCCCTCCATATGAATTTCCTAACAATGTGGTCAATTTCTTTTTTTTTTTTTTATAGTAACTTTTGGTAGTGCAATAGCCTACATTACATAAGTGGGAACTACTTGTAAGATTGCCCCGACTAATACTATCTTCCTTATCATACTCAAAAGATTCATTTTCTATCTACTCATTTGATTCCTAATTTTTTCAACTATTATATTTCTTTAATCCTTCCCCAATTTGAGACCCTTATCTAATTTGAACCCCAAATATTTACTAAAGGATTTTTTTACTCCTCTTCTTAAAATATTACTGACATTTGATCCAATGTGAGTTGGGGTGTTTTTCGAAAATGAGATCCTAGACTTCTTTTTTCTAACTCTTAATCTCATCCATTTCTAAAGCCATGAAAGTGAATCTTTTACTGCCTTTACTGATTTTTTGTCAGCCTTAACTAATAAGACTAAATCATCTACATACAATAGATGGATTAGTTTTAGTTTTAGAACCTCCAAAATTAATGGGCTCCCATCTTCTTTCTTGTATTTGAGTTTCAATTTGCCTACTGAGCATTTCCATACACATAATAAATAAGTAGGGGGATATAGGATCCCCTTACCTTATTCCCCTAGAGGGCATAAAGGGGTCAGTTGCACTACCATTTATTAACACCTCCATTGTGGAGGTGGTAATACAGGCCATTACTAATTTCACCACTATTGGAGGAAATCCTAAAGCTTGCATTAACCATTTGACAAAGTGCCATTCTAAAGTATCATAAGCTTTCTCTAAGTCCACCTTTATTATCATCTAGCCACTATTGCCTCTTTTCCTTCTATAATTGTATAGCACTTCATTCAAAGACCATGACATTATCTGTAGCTCTTTTCTTAGGAAGGAAACTAGTTTAGCACGAGTTAATGATTTCTTTTAAAATTGGGTGCATTTTATTAACCGGCACTTTAGTGATCATTTTATAAACTATATTGCACAAGCTGATTGGTCTGTACTACATGATTTCATTTGCCCCTAGGACTTTAGGAATGAGTGCTACCAACATATTATTGACTTCCTGGGCCAAGCCTTTCTCTTTAAAGAAACCTGAAATTATTCTTAAAATTGACTATCTTATAGTTCCTTAGAACAGTTTTAAAAATTGGCTATGCAATCCATCTTTACCTGGTACTTTCCATTTACCTAAAGTAGTAAGGGAAGTTTGAACTTCTTCCTCCCTCAAGGGTCTACTTAAAGAGCACCAATCCTCTTATTCTAAATTAGAGTGGATCAAAGTGGAGATAGGGCTTTGGTTTTCAACTTTATTAGCCTTAGTTTGGTGCAAGGTAGAGAAGTTATTTAATATGTAGGTCTAAATATTTCTCAAATTATTAATCCAATTCCTTACTGAGTCTTTAAGGTCTAAAATCTTATTTTTACACCTTCTTTTGAGGACCGAAGCATGAAAGTACTTGGTATTACTATCTCTTTCTTTTAAGTGCTTTGTTCTAACTTTCACTCTCCACATTACTTCTTCCTTATGTAAGGTTATGGTTAGTCTTTGGTGCAATTGTTTTTCTAATTTAGTTAAAAAGGTATTTGGATAATGGCTAAGCTCTCTCTCCATCCCTTTCAATCTAGCTAAAAGCCTTCTCTTTTCTTGAGTTATGTGTCCAAAGATACGCCTATTTCATTATCTAACCTTTAATAGGAAATCCTGTAGTGCTTCTTCAAAATTATGTTCCTTACCTTCCCATGCCTTTTGAACTAGTTAAGGAAAAGTTGAGTGGGTTAGCCACATCAATTCAAACCTAAAAGATCTATTCTCATTTCCCTCTACCCTTACAACATTGGAGACTAACAACAGTGGCCTATGATTTGAGTTACACTTTTACAATGATAAACTGTAGCATTAAGAAAAAGATTCTTCCAGTTATAGCTCCCCCTACGCTCTATCTATCTTAGTGTGGAGTAGTTTATTTATTTCCCTATGATTTTACCATGTAAATCGAGGGCCGGCAGATCCCAAATCTAATAACCCATTGTCACTCATACAACCAACATATAACTAAGCTCGTCTCATCAACCTACACTTTTCATGTTGAGATACTATTTCATTAAAATCCCCAGCAACAAAATAAGCCTTATGCCCAATTACATTTACATGATCACGCATCGAATCCCATAATTGTAACCTTATACTTAAATCAGGGCACTCGTAGATACTTGTAAAGAGCCAATTCAAGTTTTAGTTTCATATCTAGATCATAGTGTATATTTCTTGGTTGGTTTGTTTCAACAATGCCACATCCAAAACATCAAAACTCCACAACAGCAACATTCCTCCCCTTTGGCCCTCTGCTTTTACATACATAAAGCCTTCATAAGGAAGTTTATAGTATAGACTATAGGCAGTGGAAGTGTCTACTTTGGTTTTAAGGAGCAATAGTAGGTTAGGTTATTACTCCATAAATACATTACGGATGGCTTTGAATCTTCCCTGAACATTAGCTCCCTTCACATTCTAGATAAGAAACATTGTTGGTCTAGTCATGATAAACTAAGCCATGTCAGGTTCAACTTTTGTCACTATTACGCTATACATCAATGCATTGATGCCATTAGCAATCCTTCAAGCCACCACAATACTTTGATTTAGAGAAGTCACCATGTTGATCATTGCCAAGGTTTCCTCCTTGTTTTGAAACAGTAAGGGAATGGTTGAGTATTTCCTTAAAGAGTAGACTAATGGGATTGTAATCTACGGTTGCCTTGCTACCATGTGAGCTATGCTCTAATAAGTGGCTTCCCATCTAACCATGATTCGCCATAGGTTTGTCTATAGTGCTCCCTACGTGGTGGCTATCACTAGCAAATAATCCCTTAGAGTTTGGACTTAAATTCCTACTTTGTTTAGAGTTAAAGTTCCATTTGGTTCCGTTAACTCCAACCTTGTTGTGGGGACTTAGTTCGTAGGTAGGAGCTCGTTGTCCATAATTACTAATCTATTGAGGCTTATCATCACTCTTACAATAATTTAGTCCACAGAGATGTAGAACAAGTGAAATCAGGGAGTCATCCAGGATAGATCTAAATCTAGATGTAGAAATCGAGGAGTCATCTAGGATAGATCTAAATCTAGATGTAGTACCTTGATTTTGAATAGCAAAAGCACCTTTTGCTCCATTATGTATATTTCGCATTGTCCATTTCATGTTGGTCAATCTCTGTGTATGAGTATGTGTTGAATTAGTCATGAATGTGAAGCTCGGATTCCCTTTGCTATTTAACTCCATCAAATTCTCCATCTCTCTTGAATTAAATTCTATCCCTATAGATGAAATACCTCTATCCATTTTTGGAGCTTTATCCTTAGAATTAAATTATTTTCTACTAGGCATTTTCTACTATGGCAATTATAATGACGCTTTCACTTCCACTTGAGATTCAGCGTAATGATTGTGATTCGCCCTATGCTCCCTATTCCTATCAATTGAAGTATTAAGTGGACTTTTAATTTGCTGTTTGGGGTTGAATCTTGATCTTCTTTGAACTAAGGTCATCTCAGCATATCCTTCTTGTGGTTCTAAGCCTCTTGTTTGATAAGATAGACTCGCTTCCTCTTGTAATTCATCACTTTTCTTATTAAATATGGTCTCTATTGCACACACCTCATCCGGCTTCAATTCTGAATTGTGTTCCCTACCTTTTAGCTGAGAGCATTGGTAGGAATCATAACCAATACATCCACATTCAAAACATCATTTTCTAATCCCCTCATATTGGACTTTATATTTCATGGCATCAATTCCTATTATATGCACAAGAGGCTTGTTAAAATTTACTTGGACACAAATTTTTGCGAATTGGTCCCTCTCTGTATTCATTGTGTATGTATATATCCTTAGGATAAGGCTGATTGCCTTACCAATTTTTAAAAGTGCATTTAATCCATAATGCTCAAGTCGCAGTTCACTAATCCTTGCTCAAATTGCAACCGAATCAAGGGTTGCCTTTGAAGCTTTGAAATTTAACTCCCATTTTCGAATTGCCCAGAAATGGTCGTTAATGAACCACGGCCCTTCCTTAATTACCCTATGAAAATCCTCCTCACAAATAATGGTAGAAGTTCCAAATAATTTTTAATTAAAGAGAGTTTCCAAGCTGCACAGAAGGTTTTTTTTTTTTTTTCTCCTATTTCGAAAAACCGATAACACGTATGGGAGAGATAAACTCACCTTTATCTCGTATGTCCTCGTCACTTTGATTCAGTGTATCTTCATCCATCTAATATTGGGGTTGAAAAAGTATTGCTCATATTTGTTGGGGATTTTAGTCGCCCTACGTACAGCTCCACCGTAGGATGAATTGCCTGTACTACTTAGGGGAGTGGTGGATCCTAGATGTGCATTTCCTTAGGAGAGGAACTGATGTTGTCTTCACTTCCATTTTTCTGGTCATTGAGACATACATTCCAATAATAGTGGGGCATAAGACTGCAACGTGTGTTCTCGTGACGTGTCAAATTCATTATCTTGCGGACCATCCGGCTTCAGTCTTTCATTATTCTTTGGTATGAGGGCAAGCGCAAGCTGTGCTGTGGGCCTTCAGCTACGTGGACGGAGCATTCTTCAACCAATATTGGCCACAGGCCATTATCATTATTTGTTTCGTTAATATCTGCGTAGCTATCGTCACAGTAGTTTTCAGTTTTTTATAAACGGACTAGTGTCGTAGAAAACGACTTCTATCATCTATACTGCCAATAGTGTTAACTGTAATTTTTTTTTTCTTTTTTTTTTTTTTTCTTTTGGAAACCAGTACTGTTAGCTGTCGGTGTGCATAGCTGGCCTTGCATCATTCGATCTTTTGGTGAAGCAAAGGATTTTATAAAAAAGTGAACATACCAAAACGTCGAATCTTTTTATCAAGTACTTAAAAAAAGCGCAAAAAAAAAAAACTTAATATTTCATATGTTTATCCAGAGCTATATGTAGTATTTTACTCGTTCGATAAATCTTTTAAATTTAATATTTCATATTTTACACGCAATATAAATCTTATTAAAAAATTGAATGCATTTATTCCACTTATATTATTCTTGAGCTAATGTTATTTAAATTAAAGGACACAACATATTCAAAATGACGACGATCATTTTTCAAGACCATAAAAGCACTTCTACAGGTATTTCAAGTTTGCTGGCATCGTACTCGATGGATTGTTGCACTGATAGGGTAGATGTCTCTCACCAAAGATTATATTAAGAAGCTAGTAAAGTTGATGAATACTAGTAAGCATATATGTTTTTTTTTTTTCTTTTTCAATTTTATAAATTATAGTTTGCCTTGATTAATGATTTTAATTAATCTGGAAATATTATGTAAAGCTACAGAAATTTAAACACCTGTATATACTGATGTTTCAACCATCTTCATAGGTTATGTATTAATCTAAAATAAGCGCATGCTTTTGTTTCTGGAAAGAAAAAGAAATAAAAATAATAGTATTAATGGAGGACTCCTGTGAAGAAACTGTGGCATGAAAAAAATAATAATGCTAGCCGGAAGAGTATATAACTTTATATAAACACTCATGGGATTAGAAACTCATTAATGCTAATATACACAAACATATACAGAAAAAAACACACACACACACACACATATATATATATATATATATTATACCTTTTATGAGTAATTTTATTGCCGAAATTTCCAAAGTGAGTATATGATGCCCATAATAAATCTTTTGACTTAAAATAACAACCAAAGAATTTCGAAATAGTTGTGTACTTGAATTATATATATGTGATTGAACTCAGATAAAATGATTACTTTACATGTTCATATATACTATGACTAGACCGAACTACTATACAAGTACGACTGATGTTTAATTGATAATAAATTGCATTCGTTATATATAGCCTAATTGAGGACACAGAAGTTGAGATAGAATCAAATGAGATTAGTATACATGAAAAATGATGATGAAGTGGTCTATAGTTAATAATAGGTTTTTCCTCAAATTATAAAATCAATCGAAAAATAGCAACATGATTATGTGGAAATTAACTTACAATAAAAGTTTATAGGCGAATATAAAGCAAATAGGAAATATGTTGACACACTCACTACTAAGTTCACTATTCTCACAACCTTCTAGGTATCTTGATAAACTAAAAAGGTCATCCGAAGGAAATTCATCTAGACATATCATCATTTAGATGAGGAAGGTTTTATGATATGTTATCTGCATGCATGCTGCTTGATATTGTGTGATACTGTGTTGGATGTTATTGGCTGTATGATCAAATCATTCATCGATTTGTGTACTATCATTTGTTTGTTTACTTAAATAATTGGTAAATTTAAATACTCTACTGGAATAAGCAGTCTATGAGTTACTGCAAACATGGAAGGGCGTGTTCAAGCTTTCAAAATACTCTTAAGAAATTTTTTTAAGGGAGTTTTACTTAAAAATCAGCATGAGCTATCATAAGCCACTACTTGCAAAAATTTAGTATAGGCGACGATGGGTGCCACCATTCAGATTCAAATTTCAAGAAGCAAAAAGCAATTTTATGAAATGATTCAACGAAGCCAAGCTATGAACACTTCCCTGATTGAGGCCTAAGTGGCATTTAGTTACCTTATGATGTTGGAAAGTCGGTACATGTCCAATAATGCGGATCAACAAGTATTGAAATTTCATCCCCCTTAGACAGTATTATTGATTTGAGTAGTTTTCTTGGCGGCCATTAAGTGTTGATTTTATCTGGCAGGATCATAGCTGCAAATATCTTGATGAGAATAAAATGGCATGCCCACATGGTTAAATATGGAGGATAATTGAAGTGTAGAAGATGTAAACTTATATCTTTTATAGTTCTAAACTCTCATGGATATCATACTTTCACTCATAACGTATGTATTTTGTAAAGGGTTAAAAATTGTTACATTAGTTATTGGGATGAGCCAATTATTTATTTAGGTTTGACTCATTAGGCTACGTGTTAGGATCTAAGGAATCTAGTCTGTATTGGGATAACTCAAGGAGATTTGGCTTAGTAGGCTTAGAATAGGGGTCATTGAATCAGCCCATTCGCCTCCAACTTTTCTTAAGCAAGCTTATGCACTTATAAGAAAAGCTACTGGCTTTAAGCCCATTAACTAGCTCATTTTGGATAACCATGAATCAAGCAAGCTCCATCTCATCCGTTGATTACTTAGATGATCCGATAGATGCTATCATGCCTAAAAACCTATAAATATCTAGTATTTCCTCATCATAAATGACTCTTAGAGAGAGATTGGAAAAAAAGTGTTATACTGTGGAAACTTTACTTTCTAAGATCAAATAACATTGAGACAAAGAATAGATTTTATTCGCTCAAGCTACAAGGTGAACACCTGAGATTCCTTAAGGCTGCCTTGTTTATCACTTGTACATTTGAGACACTGAGATTATCTGTTCCTCTTCACTGCCTTATTCTCACTTAATTATCTCTTCAAGTGACAGTTTCGTTTCGTTTCGTTTCGTTTCGCTTCACTTCTTTGAAGCTACGTGTAGTGCTACTCATGTAGCATGCATGTGACAACTTTGATCAGACCCCCATATTTATATTTTGGCGGCTCCATTGGGGAAGAGTGATTGTAGAGACATGGTATCTCTTAAGAAGAGAACAACCGGTATGTCTGTTACCTTGTCCCAAGAGCTCAACACTAATGTTGAGCTTACTGTACAAAATCCACTCCTACTACCTAAGAATACTAGCTAGCACCATTTAGTGCCTGAGGCTCCTCTAGATCCTATACAGATAATGCAAACAATGTAGGAAGCCACCAAGGCTTTAAATCAATTCATGGCTATGTTCCAACACATCTTTATCAAGATGGTAACCACCGCTGTTATGCAACAAGGTATGACTTTGCTAAACCCTATGGTTGCTGTACAGCCAAGTATTACTACCTCAGCTCAACTAATTAATCCTCCAGCCATTGAGGATGATCTCCATTAAGGAGGAGGTGATGAAACCCCCCCGCCAGAACTTGTATGACAACCAACTCTTACACCAGAGAATGTAAGAATCCATTTAGGCAGCTTTTCATTTTCATGGGTGCTTACTCCTTTATCCAATCCTATCATTCTAATCTTAGGAGAATCTACTTCTCATCCCAATCTTACCACTGCTTCGCTGCTTACGTCCACAGCTTCTGTTCTAAAGACTTCCTTTATAACAAAGGAAGACTTGGACATTTATATCAGAGAAATATAAGCTACGTCGTCTATGGGAGTACTAGAGTTAAAACTCCCATATCTCCAACGCATCGCAGCAAAGCCATATCTTAAGGACTATGTAAGTCCTAAATTCATGCTGTTCAATGGCAAAAAAGGAAGTGTGAAGGAACACCTCCTGAAATATATTAAAACCTTGGACCCTTATAAGCTTGATGATGACTTAAAGCTTAAGGAATACTCTAAATCACTGACGGAGAAGGCATACATTTGGTATGTCAACCTCCCCTCTAGATTGATTAATTCATGGAAAACTATGTGCAAGCTCTTTTTAGAGAAATTCTTCTCTACCTAAGAACGGGTCACGATTATGGATATGGGAAGAACGCAATAAAACTCGAAGGAAGATTTGATGAACTACATAGAGCGCTTTAAAGAGCGTACCCTAGACATCCAAGGTGTATGTGATGAAAAGGAATTAGTGAATATTTGCATTCAAGGGATGTTCAATGAGTATGTTGTCCATTTGGAAAACCTTAACTTATGTTTTTTCTCTGCACTCATCGAGACTGCAAGAAGAACTAACACTTTCATTAGGCAACAACAGATAGAAGGTGGAAGATTTAGGAAATGAGTAACATCTATTAGCTTAGCTCGAGGAGAAAGTTTTGGAGACAACAAGAAGCCAAGGAGTGATAGTTCACGAGGCTCTCCATCAACTATATCATTTCCATGCTCAATGGGTAAGGTACACGCAGTACTCGACTAGTGATTACAGGATGGGAACATAAAGCTCCTAAGGGTAGAGCGTTTGCCAACTACAAATGAGAAGAATGACCTTAAGTTCTATAGATATCACAGGATTGTGGATCATCCAACTAAAGAGTATTGGACATTGAAGAAAATATTTAATGACAAGGTCTGTAATGGGGAACTTATCATAGAGAATAATGACGTACGTAGTAATCCACTAGTAGCACATAATGCCTACTGTAGCGCTATGAATGCTATTAGTCATGATCTGAGACAAGAAGAAGGAGATATGCCATAAGCTGTGGTACATGAAGAGAAGGAAGCAGTAATAAAAACCAACTAAGGCACATACCCATTAGTGGCTACTGCCTTAATGAAAATGTTTAACTTCAGGAGGTTTTTTGATTTGTTGGGATTCAATGAAGACGTACGGCTTACAGCAGCGACTGCACTTACCCAGATTTCTACAAGACAATATGGGGAGTGCGATGTAGTGTAGCCAGTACAAAGGATGGCCAATGCACATGAGAATGCATTACTCTTTACTGATGCAGACATGTGTACGAAGAACCCTAACCATAATCGTCCTCTTTATGTAGAAAGTATGCTTAACGGACGTCCCATTAAGAAGACATTTATAGACAATGGCTCCTCTATAAACATTATGCCAATGTCTACATTCAAAGTTGCAAGGATAGACAACCGATACTTCATGAAGCAGTCTATTGCAGTAAATAGCTTTATCAAAACAACAATATACATAATAGGATATGTTAACATAGACTTTAAAGTTAGACCCATACATGGATCCACACAATTCCATGTGATTGACGTACCCATATCTTACCACCTTCTGGTTGAGAAGAAGTGGCTACACAATTATAACCTTATACCCTCAATATGGCACCAGTGCATTAAGGGTTATTGGAAGGGTAAAGATGTCTTCATTCCAGCTACAAAGAACCCGTTTCAACATAACAAGTCTTATCTAGTCGACGTAAGGTCCTTTGATGAGTATGCTGAAGATGGAGAGATTGCCATTGCTAAACCCTTCAGAACATAATTGCCACATGGGAAGAGACCTAAGATAAACAAAACAAGAAGAAGAGGATGCGAGGCTCCCTTGGGGGTAAGAAGAAGCAAAGAAAAGATGAAGCCATAGAAAGTTTTGTTAGGGAAGATGGGTGAAGGGTATATTACTTATGACTGTCTTCAGAATCCAAGGAGGCTTTTTTATCCTCCTTAGATCCCATACCGGTGCAAGAAACCTAACCTACCTTTCCTCAAATGGAAGACCAAATGAAACTTCAAGCCAAAGAGATTGAGGAATTGAACTTGGTAAGACTAGGGGAGTCTCTGCGACCTATCTTCATTAGCAAGAATTTGTTGCAAAGAATTAAGGTCCACTTAGTAGAGTTGTTGAAGGAATATAGGGATCCATTTGCTTGGACATATGATGAAATGTTAGGATTATACCCCAGTTTAGTAGTGCATAGATTAAATATTGTACCTGGGGTTAAGCCAGTAAAATAGAGACAACGAATCTTTCGTCCTGAAGTTGAAGTACAAATAAAAGAAGAGATTGAAAAGTTACTTCAAGTTGGCTTCATTAAGCTAATTGAACACCTTACCTAGCTAGCCAATGTTGTGCCAGTTAAAAAGAAAAATGGACAGATACACATTTGCGTGGACTTCTATGATTTTAATAAGGCTTACCCAAAGGATGATTTCCCACTACCAAATATGGACACATTGGTGGATGCCACAGCTGGACATGAATTATTCTTATTCATAGATGGCTTCAGTAGCTACAACCAAATAAAGATGGCTCCTAGAGATGCTGAATGCACTGCTTTTAGAACACCAGTGGGAAACTTCCATTATATAGTCATGTCATTTGGATTGAAGAATGCAGGAGCTACCTACTAGAGGGCAATAACTATCATATTTCATGACATGATGCATGACTTCATGGAAGACTATATTGATGACATAGTTGTCAAGTCAAGACGGGTGCTTAATCATTTAACTCATCTACGGAGGGTCTTTGAATGATGTCGTCTATATAAATTGCATATGTATCCCTTGAAATGTGCCTTTGGGGTAGCTTTTGGTAAATTCCTTAGATTCATTGTTCATAGAAAAGGAATTGATGTAGATCCAACAAAGGTATAGGCTATACGTTCTATGCCCTTACCTATTAGTCCAAGGGAATTAAAGACCTTCATGGGGAAAGTCTCCTATATTAGGTGATTCATCCCGGCATCAGTAGAAATTTCTCATCCATTATAACAACTCATGAAAAAGGGAACCGCATTTGAATGGAGACAACCTCACGATGAAACCATATAAAAGATCAAAGAGATACTTACTTCACCAGCAACGATGATAATGTTAGTTAAAGGGTTGCTAATGATTCTTTATTTGACAGCAACTGATAAGTTTATTGGACCATTGCTAGCTCAAGAATTAGATGGTGGTGAATGATCAATCTACTACTTAAGTAGGTTACTCCAAGGAAGTGAGGTGAAATATTCACCTTATGAAAAGCAATGCCTTACGTTGATATTCGCTATGCAAAAGTTGTATCATTATTTTCTAGCTCATAGGGTTAATCTTGTTACTCATTCAGATCTATTAAAATACTTATTGTCACGATCAGCTTTTTTAGGAAGGACTGCAAAATGATTGCTCCGTCTTATCAGAATTTGACATCACGGTCATGCCACCTAAGGCTATTAAGTCTTAGGCTTTGGTAGACCTTTTGACTCAGTTTCCTGTGAGATAAGGGGCTCTTATTGTAGATACAATCCCTGTAGAATTCTATGAAGACTCTATGAGAGCAGAACTAGATAGAGAGTGGTAGGTGCAATTTGATGGCTCCTTTAGTAGCATTGGATAAGGAGCTGGGGTGATCTTAACATCTCCAGAAGGCTAAGAGATACTTTTAACTTTCAAGCTAGACTTCTCATGTACTAAGAACGAGGCTAAGTATGAAGCTCTCCTGCTTGGTCTTATTTTTGCTCAAAATATTGGAGTATCTAACTTATGCATTCACGGTGAGTCGAACCTAATCATCAAGTAGGAAAATGGTAAATTTGCTCTCAAAGAACCAGCATTAGCTCCTTATAGGGCTGCAATGCAGTCTTTGGTTAGCAAGTTCAAATCTGTGAGGTACGAGCATGCCAAATGATCTACCAACTGCTATACAAACGCCCTAGTAACATTAGCTTCCAAAGTTCCTATTCAAACTACCTAAAATAATTTGAACATACAAGTTATTAAGAAATCTATCCTATATACAACTCTACAATTAGTGGACGAGGATGAAGAAGCGCAAGATGACTGGCGTAGTCCCATTAAGGCACAGTTGGCGCATCCAAATGCAGCTTCTGTGACAACTTTGAAAAACTTTACTTATATTAATGGTGTCTTGTATTTTAAGGGATCAAAAAGTCTCTTATCCCGATGTATTTGTGCAAAGCAAGCTCGTTTCAAGTTATATAAATACCACAAGATCTGGTGTAGAGAAGAAGGGCTACCCTTTTATCGCTGCATTCAGCGCACAGGGTATTATTGGCCAATAATGTCTAAAGATGCATCCCAATTACAAATGAGTTGCTCAAAGTGTGCTGAACTCTCCGACCAAGGAGAATGCAACTTTGTAGCAAGTATGGGCGATTGGAGGTGCCCTTGCATCGATTACCTAAAAAATAATGTTCTGCTTAAGAGCAACATAAATGCTCGATTAGTGAAGCATAAAGCAAGAAAGTATCTTATACATGAGGGCAAGTTATATAGGGTATCATTCATAAGAAAGCCTCTCCAATGTATAGCACTTCCTAAAACAGAAACCATATTGTCTGAAGCGCACTCCAGAGATGGTGGAGAACATCAAGGGGGAAGGAAGTTGTACCACCACCTACTTCATATGGGATACTATTGGCCTTCCATGGAAAATGATGCACTCAATATTGCCAAGTATGTTGCATGCTAACAACATGGTGATGCAATCTATGCTCCCGCGGTAACATTGCATTGCTTGACTACTCCATAGCCATTTCATACTTGGGCATTTAACTTAATTGATCCAATAAACCCACCATCCAAAGGGTGCATATAGATTCTCATTACGATTGAATGTTTCACTAAGTAGGTTGAGGCGATCCCCCTTAAGAATGCAATAGGACCTATTGTAGCAAATTTCATAAAGGAGCATATTATTTGTTGTTTTGGGATCCTAAAGCGTGTCCTTTCAGATAATGGCACCCCCTTCATCAATTCACATGTACGATAATTGCTAACTTCTTACAATATTGATCATGTGAAATCTACACCATATTATCCGAAGGGAAATGGCCAAGCAAGCAGAGGCAATAAACAAGACTCCTAAAAGTGCTCAATTGAATGGTTCATAAATATCACAAAGAGTGGAATGAAAAATTACCATTAGCATTATGGGCTTACAAAACTTCCAAACAAGGTCCTACTTAAGCGACACCTTTCTCTTTAATATATGGGTTCGAGACAGTGATGCCTATTAAAGTCTTAGTTCCTTCTATATGCTTGTCTCTCAACATTGAATTAGAACCAGACAGCTTATGTATATTGGATCTTGAAGCCTTAGAAGAAAGGTGAGACAATGCCAAGCGTAACCTTAATAATTACCAAAGACAACTTAGTGTTGCTTATGAACGACTGGTCAAGAAAAGATCTTTTCAGCGGGGCGATGTTGTACTTCATGCAGTAGAGCATGTGCAGCAAGGTACTCCAATGCCAAAGTCTACACTGAAGTGGGAAGGCCTTTTTATAATTTATGAGGTCCCTAATGGTGGCCACTACAAGCTCTTTAATCTTAAAACCGATGCAATAACCCCTCCCATTAACTTTGAATATGTTAAAATGTTTCATTTGTAGGGTCAACAATGTATTTGCAATTCACATGAATGAAACATTCAACTTCCATTACTTTGTTTCATTGTGTTCTTTTACTTTCTTTTGCCTTGTTATTGCTGCAAAGTTAGAGATATATCTCCTTAGCACACAGTTTTATTATATATTCTACTATTGTCTCCTTATTGCTACAAAGTTAGAGATACGTCTTCTTAGTGCATAAGGTTAATACATGAATAAGTAAAGAGAAATTGATACAAGGTTAAGTATTGAGAAATACCCTCTTGACCATTGATAAATACAATTGGCAAATGTTACTATTACTGCTTAAGCGTAATTGACTATTTTATCTTATTTATTGTTGCTAGCAAGTGAAAGCCTCTCTCTAATGCGTAACACTATTCTCTAAGCTTCACAAGCCATAGGGAACAAATCTTACTATCATGACATTTCTTTTTATAATGTTGCCACTAAGTGAGCTATTATCTCCTAAAGTGCACAATGACCCCCCCAAAGGTTTTAGTGACATAGGCCACCTCTAGGCTAAGAAGCCTTATTGTTTGATAAAACTAAGTAATTGAAATAAATAAAGAATAGAAAGGTAAGAGGAAAGCAATCAAATTTCATTCAATCAGTAAGTTCTATTTGAAAGTGTTGAAAATAAATCGAATACCAAAAAGAAAAAAAAGGGGGGGAGGGAGGGAATGAGCGTCAGCAAAACAAATGAATATAGCTAAACCTCGCTAAGGGTGGCAATCTAAACCTACTGTAGACTCAAGGTCCGTATCGCCTAATAAATCTTTCGCTTCACGATTTATCTCCTCAATAACATCTTGCAAGACTTAAATCCTTGCTACTAGCTCACCTCAACTTCTCATAGTAGAACGATAACTCAGTAATCTTTTAGCTCTTGCATCAATGGGCTCTAAGTTGCCAACCTTGAATTTTAAAAGATGAGCTCCTTCAATACAGCTAATTAGTTTTTGTAGCTTATCATTTGATAGAGATCCCCAACACTTCTCAAGTAGTGATGCAGCTTCTCCTAACATTTTTACCATGGTATTAGCCAACTCAGTCCTCAACATAAGAGATTCGCTCTAAAAATCATGGTCTATAACGTAAAGTTGCTCTTATGGTTCTAGTAGATAAAAAGGAATGTGAAATCCATGAAAGGATATTATCTCTCTTGGGACAGCTTCTAGAGTTGCTACCATGTCTCTATGAGACAAGTTAGCAATTGGGGGTGGAGAGACATCAATAGATGTTGCATATACTTTACCTCCATGAGTCCCTGAGCGTAGTAATACATCTGTATAAGTATTGCCATCACCTACCTCGTTGACTGACAAAGTAATATCCTGTGCTTCGGGGGAATTATTCAACTCTTCAGTTCCATTATCATCATCAGCATCCCTGTATTGGATTGGAGATTCACCATAATCTACCAAGTCCTCATCTTCATTATCTGAAGCTACTACTGGTGTAGTAGGATCGTCTAAATGAACCTTAGAGCTTAGGTTAGCAGCATCATCCTTCTCACAAACTGCAATAGGAAAGCCTGTCTCAACCTACAAGAACAAAAAAATAAAATAAGTATATAAGTATATATATATATATATATACATATACATATATAATAGCATGATGCATTTAATAAAGTTACCTCATGAATAAATACTTGCTTGGTTCGTCTCAAATCTACTAATGGAGGTGAAGGCTGATTGTTCTTAGACTTTAAAGAAGGGTTCACCTCTATTGTCCTACTAAGACATTCTGATTGTTTAATACCCCCTTGTGCATCTCCATTACCTTAAGAGTTGGGCTTTGGAAGTTTAAAAAAAAATTCATAATGATATACAGTAGGTGCATTAAGTGTATCACCTACTGACACAAAGGCATAAGCTCAGAACGGATCCAGGCAATTTGTCTAATGTGTCAGCCATCTAGGGGAAGTAACCTTAGAATGACCAGTAGAAGGAAAGAACAGTTGTCGCTTTCTAAGGTGAATCTTCCTAAAGTCATTTGGATATAGTGAATGGTAGTAAGATTAAAAACTCTCAATTGTGGTAATCAGGCGAGACACTTCTTGATCAAAACCAAGTTGACGTGTAACCCAATGGGGAGAGAATACCATGACTCTTCGCTCTAAGAAGCAACCAGTTAGGTCTTTATTGTCAAGAAGTGAAGGCAAGCTACCTAGAATACACCATAAAAGGAACCTAACTTGAGAATCGAGGATATTTTCTCCAATTTCTACCAAGGTAACCTCACTGTTTGAGCCAGGAGGATAAAGTCCATTATTGTCTTCATATCGTACAATTTGCTTGACATAGGGGTGAAATGTGAATTCACCCTCAATATCAATGAGCTGCTGGAGTGACTGATCAATTGATCTCTCAACTTAGGCCTATGCCTTAGGAAGAGCAAGGTTAGGTTGGTCTTGTATGGTAGGAGGAGAAAAATGTCTTCAAAACTGCTTGTAAAAAAAAATTTGAAGAAACACCAGGTCTACATGTAAAATGATCACATATCTACCTTTTAAACATATGGAAGCATGGTGATATAAGTCTAAGTGCTGGTAAAGTGAACCTAAGTAGAAGGTGCTTAAAGTGAATTACTCACCTTGGGTAATGCGTATGGCTAAGAGGAAGAGTTGTGGACTAACACCTTCCTTGAGCCCTCTAAGGAATACGATCAGAGAAAGCCAGAACACAATGAAAGTGGAAAGTTCATATCTACAATGACAGGATAGAGAACATATGGGTAGAAGATACAATTACAACACTTGATTTAAAAAAAAAAAAAAAAAGTGACGTGAAGATACTTACTCTTTCCCGTAACCTAAGCCTTGAACTTGAGGCCTGTCTTTCCTTCATTCCTCAAAAAAGTATGTGAGCCAAGAAGCAAAGCATGGCTTCTTTTTCTTAGTGTGGCTAGCTTGCAAAACACCCATTAAGGATGTTTGAAAGCTATGCTTCTTATGAGAGGTTGTCGAGACAGTAAGGTCGACTCAACCAAAGCTACAAAGATTCAATAGTACAACTATGTCTTCTAATGTTGGAGTTATCTCCCTCCACAAAGTGATAAACGTATGGGTCTAAACACTCTAACGCGAGATGATTGCTCGCTATATTTCCATTCCACTCGTTTACGGGAACTACAACCAAGTAAAAGTAGCAATAATACGGAAGACTTTAACCTTCTTCAATAAAGTCATGTATTCTGGCTTCTCTACAATATGTGCTACCCAATCATCCTATCTAGAAGGTGGCTCCAAGAATGAGAATTGGGTACTAAAGAGAGGTAGCTCTCTCCTCTTGTTTCTAAAGCGCAGCACTGAATCTCCCTTGATAGTATCTCTAGAATCAATACAACACTCGTGCTCGATAAACTGGAGACCACCATCAGTACGAGGTGTTGCACAGGCTTCTCGGTGCTCGACTTTGTCCCAAATCGTATCTTTAGATATAGTCCTGTCCACCCACTTATCTTGAGGACATGAGATGGGTGATGGACATATATCTTGATGCACTAGTAAGTCTTTCATCTTCACTGTTTCTATGCTTTAACTTCGATTGTTCTTCATCTCTTTTCCTATGAGAGCATAAAATCAATATGTTCTCTAAATCAAGATACTATGGTACAAGGAATTGAAGTTGAGATATTAGACTAAGGGACCCATTCATTACAAGTTTTAAGTGAGTTACCAAAGCTTTCCTATCGGATCTTACGTAATCACATATAATTTAAGCTTACAACCATGTTTCAAAAAAAAAATATATAAATAAAAATAAAAATGAAAGAGGAAGAAGAGGAGGTAAGCCATGTCTACTTCAATATGGAAATAGCTTCACACAAGAGTAACCTTAGGAAACATAATGAAAAAAAAAAAAACAATTTAAATGAAAATGGAATCTAATTAAGCAAGGAGACGTTTATATATATATATATATATAAAATAGCACCTTTCAACAATTATCATACAAAGGGTATATCATGGCAATGAATCTACCATTTAAAAAAAAAAATCAACAAGTGAAATAAACATGTGCAAAAGCGATTGACTTATCAAAATCATAACTTCTCCATAAGTTCATCCATATCATTCATGTTTCAATCGATTGTTGGTTTAATTTTCCATTCTTTACTATCTCCTCGTGACTTTACCCTAATTGTCTCTTTCACATTCATTATTTTCGAACACAAATTGGAGCATTCAAATCTATTAACACGATGCTTGCGGAGTAAAATTATTTCGAGCTACTCGTTCAAGTGAGCCAAACCTTCTTCTTTTTTTTCGATTTTATTTTATTTTATTTTTTTCTCTATCGTTCATAGGACGCCAAGATTGAATCTTTCTTCGATAACCTTAAAGGGACTACGCAACTATTAGGGTTAATTAATTTGGGTTAGATAATAACTAAGATTGAATCCTTTTATATCGAAGCTCATGTAATTTGTTTTTTTTTTTTTAAGTAATAAAAGCTACATTCATTAAGTGATAGATATAAGAGACAGATTGGCAATTTAGTGTTAGATAATAATATCTATAGTTAAAAAAATATATGTATATATATAAAAAAAAAAAAAGAAAATTCCTTTATGATGATTGATAATTGTTGAGTTTACCTTCGCCGATGACATGCACATTATATTCTTGTGAGAAAAATCATGAAAACTGTAAGCTATGGGTTGAAACAAGTAATTAAAAAAAGAAAAAAGAAGGGAAAGAAATAGCCATGCGAAATACCTATTATTGGTGAGGATCTGTTGGAATAAAATTCTTTAGCTTTCTTTTCGAGGAATCGATGTAGTTGCATGCTCGACTTTTGTTTGGGAAGCAATATTTTCTATTACCTGCATGAAGAGGATCAAGAGTCATAGGATAAAGTAAAATAAAAAAATAAAAAATAAAAAAAAGAAGAGAGAATGAGAGAGAGAGAGGAAGCTTTATAATTATCTACATACAAAGTGTAGTACTCTAGGCTTTTAACTTGTTTGATAGGTTTGTACTTGATGTCGGAAGGTAAGCAATTTGAAATTAGAATGGGAACAAGACTTTACAGCTTGCACTTGTATTTATAGCCAACATGATTAGAATAGCAAGGATAAGCTTTGGAGATATAATTAAGATTTGATAAATTTAAATTGCTTTGTTAAATACTTGTTGTTGGAGATAAGATATTATACAGATATTACCCGCAACTAAAGAGAATATTTATTATGCGGTCATGTAAATAAAAAATAATAATATTAAAAATAAAATAAAAATACCGTAGCATTTACTAATATAAATGAGACACATACATACCCATATTTATATAATATATATATGCATATAACATGACTAGATGGGATGTTCTGAAAGTTTTAGATTCCTATAAATACTCCAATGATTTTATTATTATTATTATTATTTTTGCCAATGATCATAAAATAAAGAAGAAATACCAAGAAGAGCCACTATACACATATTATTTGGAAATCATGGGAGTAATAAGTTAATAGTGCAATACAAAGATATGTCGAAGTATATGTTTTATAGTAGCAAAATAAATACTAACATATCATACTTAGCTTGCCAGTGATCCAAGAGATGCATCGATTCTGTAAATGTTGGAAGTAATTAAGTAAGCAAAGTCAACATTTAGTGCATTTAAATAATAGTTGAAGAAACAATTTCTAGAAATGCTTAAAACCCCCTTATATGTGTCCAAGGGAATTTTGGTCCAGGGGCAAAATATAGAAGGCTAAAAATTGTTATATTAGTTATTGGGATGAGCTCATTATTTATTTAGACTTGACTCATTGGGCTAAATGATAGGACTTAAGGAGTCTAGTCCATATTAGGATGATTCAAGAAGATCTAGCTTGGTGGGCTTGAAATAGGGATCATTGAATCGGCCTGTCTGCCTTTAACCTTTCTTAGATAGGCTCATACACTTATAAGAAAAGCTACTGACTTAAGGCCCATTAACTAGCTTATTTTGGATAACCATGAATCGAGCAAGCTTCATCTCATTCGTTGATCACCTAGATGATCCGACGGATGCTATCATATCTAAGAGCCTATAAATACCTAGTATTTTCTCATCATAAAGGACTTTTAGATAAAGATCGGAAAAAAAAAAAAGTGTTCCATTGTGAAAACTCTACTTTTTAAGATCAAATAGCATTCAGACAAAAAAGGTTGCCTTATTTGTCACTTGTGCATTTGAGATACTGAGATTGCTTATTCTTCCTCCCTGCCTTATTCTTACTTAATCATCCCTTCAAGTGACAGTCTCGCTTCACTTTTTTGAAGCTACGTATAACACACTACTCACGCAGCACGCACGTGAGCACTTCGATCAGACCCCCACATTTACACATTTCATATCATATTACTCAAGCAAAATAATGGTTAATGACTTGGTTTAAATGGTAATGATAAGGGATGAACTTACTAAGTTGTGATTTTGCTCACTATATCTTATTGGTTTAAATAAAATTTTGAGGAATCAAAATCCGTGTGAAATGTGCTCATCCAGCTACTCAAGGCCTTATACAATAAGTGTAGTATCAAGATACAAAAGATTTGAAATTAATTGAGCATCAAATTTCAAAATGATTTCCCTTATGGCATTAGTGGCGGTAAGCATGTATTTTTATTTCAAAAGAAAGAAAAACATGTTCATTTGCAATTATTTTGAAAAATATTCATAATTATTTTTTCTAGTTAATTGCTTCTTTACTTTTTCCAAACCCTAAATGTAATATATATTTTAGTTATCTATATTGCAAAAACCAATGATATAAGTTTGGTGTCTTTAGTGTTTTTTATCATTTAAATATATGACATATATTTACCATTTATTTCTCTTTCCTATTTTCTATATCTCTATCTATATATTATTAAAGAGGATATCACTGTTTTTGTGTTTTGATATGTTGTAATATTATTTACTCCTCATTTTACTATATAGTCCTTATCTCTATAGTAGAGAAGTTTTAATAAAGGAATAATGTTGTGAAATGCTAATAAAACTAATTTTATGCAAATTGTCACAATAATACTTATCTATTTTTCCAATTTCATAGGCCATATACCTAATATATATTTCCACATGAATAACTATTATACACAATATTTTCTATATACACATAGCGGGTGCATCAACCATAAGGAAATACATTATTGGTGATACAAAGGATATTGAATATAGATGATGAAAGCAGCTTACAGCATAAGGAAAACTACACCAGTGCTATTGACTTTCTCGTAAAATAATATCAAGTGGTGAAACTTTGTTATTAAAACTAATAGTTTTTCCTGATTCTTAAGTATCTCATCACGTGCATATCACTTTCCGTCGTAAAATAATACGTGATGAACCGTTAAACAATCAATTCGGATAGAGCACTTGGAGAGAGATTTATTGTTATATTCAAGTTAAATGGTTATAGTTCAAAGTAAGGAAGGTAACATGTAGTATTGATGAAATATTCCCAATTACATATTCTGATGAAACAAATGCACTATTAAGGGATATACTCTTGATTAGTTACTACAATCTTAAGACAACATTAGACTTTCTAGTGTGATAATTTTGATATTTTTTTTTCTATCGATATCTTCCTAAATAGTAATTCCATTATATATTCCCTAGATGATACGTCACTAAGTGAAGATCAATCACGAGAATTATCAAGCAACTAATGACCCTCTTTTTCCGCAACACCATTTGTGTAGTTTGTTTACAAGCAATCTCAACAACAAAAATGATTATGAATGTAGATGAAAGACCATTTAAAAATATAGCTAATAGAATAAAGATAGAATCAACTATTCGTGTTAGAAGCACCTGTTATTCAAATTCATTTTCTTCTGTATGTTTATCAAATTACAAATTACAGTGAGAAAAACAAATAAATTAACGAAATCTCCACGATACCTATCTTTACGATGTCTATTTATTCATAGCAAAATTGTATATATATGATTATGATTTTCTGTTGGAAAAGATAAATATAATTATGATTTTTTTTTTTTTTTGCCGATATAAATATGATCACTTCGTTGTCACCTCTTTTATGATTAATTTTTTTTATTTCTATTTTAGTTTATTTACGGGTTCTACAAATCTTGTTTCTTGACATCCTAAGGCCAATATAGGCCAGTCTTTGTAAGTTGTCCATCTTTGAGTGAAGGTTTCTTTCTTGATTAGAAAATTAAAGAAAAAAAAAGAAAGAAAGAAAGAAGGAAAGAAAAATGAGGGTCTTCTAACAAAATGAATGAAGTTTGAGTTCCTCTTCACTGTTTTAAGAGGAATATATATATATATTCCTCTTAATACAGTGAAGAGGAACTCAAACTTCATTCATTTTGTTAGAAGACCCTCATTTTTCTTTCCTTCTTTCTTTCTTTCTTTTTTTTTCTTTAATTTTCTAATCAAGAAAGAAACCTTCACTCAAAGATGGACAACTTACAAAGACTGGCCTATATTGGCCTTAGGATGTCAAGAAACAAGATTTGTAGAACCCGTAAATAAACTAAAATAGAAATAAAAAAAATTAATCATAAAAGAGGTGACAACGAAGTGATCATATTTATATCGGCAAAAAAAAAAAAAAATCATAATTATATTTATCTTTTCCAACAGAAAATCATAATCATATATATACAATTTTGCTATGAATAAATAGACATCGTAAAGATAGGTATCGTGGAGATTTCGTTAATTTATTTGTTTTTCTCACTGTAATTTGTAATTTGATAAACATACAGAAGAAAATGAATTTGAATAACAGGTGCTTCTAACACGAATAGTTGATTCTATCTTTATTCTATTAGCTATATTTTTAAATGGTCTTTCATCTACATTCATAATCATTTTTGTTGTTGAGATTGCTTGTAAACAAACTACACAAATGGTGTTGCGGAAAAAGAGGGTCATTAGTTGCTTGATAATTCTCGTGATTGATCTTCACTTAGTGACGTATCATCTAGGGAATATATAATGGAATTACTATTTAGGAAGATATCGATAGAAAAAAAAATATCAAAATTATCACACTAGAAAGTCTAATGTTGTCTTAAGATTGTAGTAACTAATCAAGAGTATATCCCTTAATAGTGCATTTGTTTCATCAGAATATGTAATTGGGAATATTTCATCAATACTACATGTTACCTTCCTTACTTTGAACTATAACCATTTAACTTGAATATAACAATAAATCTCTCTCCAAGTGCTCTATCCGAATTGATTGTTTAACGGTTCATCACGTATTATTTTACGACGGAAAGTGATATGCACGTGATGAGATACTTAAGAATCAGGAAAAACTATTAGTTTTAATAACAAAGTTTCACCACTTGATATTATTTTACGAGAAAGTCAATAGCACTGGTGTAGTTTTCCTTATGCTGTAAGCTGCTTTCATCATCTATATTCAATATCCTTTGTATCACCAATAATGTATTTCCTTATGGTTGATGCACCCGCTATGTGTATATAGAAAATATTGTGTATAATAGTTATTCATGTGGAAATATATATTAGGTATATGGCCTATGAAATTGGAAAAATAGATAAGTATTATTGTGACAATTTGCATAAAATTAGTTTTATTAGCATTTCACAACATTATTCCTTTATTAAAACTTCTCTACTATAGAGATAAGGACTATATAGTAAAATGAGGAGTAAATAATATTACAACATATCAAAACACAAAAACAGTGATATCCTCTTTAATAATATATAGATAGAGATATAGAAAATAGGAAAGAGAAATAAATGGTAAATATATGTCATATATTTAAATGATAAAAAACACTAAAGACACCAAACTTATATCATTGGTTTTTGCAATATAGATAACTAAAATATATATTACATTTAGGGTTTGGAAAAAGTAAAGAAGCAATTAACTAGAAAAAATAATTATGAATATTTTTCAAAATAATTGCAAATGAACATGTTTTTCTTTCTTTTGAAATAAAAATACATGCTTACCGCCACTAATGCCATAAGGGAAATCATTTTGAAATTTGATGCTCAATTAATTTCAAATCTTTTGTATCTTGATACTACACTTATTGTATAAGGCCTTGAGTAGCTGGATGAGCACATTTCACACGGATTTTGATTCCTCAAAATTTTATTTAAACCAATAAGATATAGTGAGCAAAATCACAACTTAGTAAGTTCATCCCTTATCATTACCATTTAAACCAAGTCATTAACCATTATTTTGCTTGAGTAATATGATATGAAATGTGTAAATGTGGGGGTCTGATCGAAGTGCTCACGTGCGTGCTGCGTGAGTAGTGTGTTATACGTAGCTTCAAAAAAGTGAAGCGAGACTGTCACTTGAAGGGATGATTAAGTAAGAATAAGGCAGGGAGGAAGAATAAGCAATCTCAGTATCTCAAATGCACAAGTGACAAATAAGGCAACCTTTTTTGTCTGAATGCTATTTGATCTTAAAAAGTAGAGTTTTCACAATGGAACACTTTTTTTTTTTTCCGATCTTTATCTAAAAGTCCTTTATGATGAGAAAATACTAGGTATTTATAGGCTCTTAGATATGATAGCATCCGTCGGATCATCTAGGTGATCAACGAATGAGATGAAGCTTGCTCGATTCATGGTTATCCAAAATAAGCTAGTTAATGGGCCTTAAGTCAGTAGCTTTTCTTATAAGTGTATGAGCCTATCTAAGAAAGGTTAAAGGCAGACAGGCCGATTCAATGATCCCTATTTCAAGCCCACCAAGCTAGATCTTCTTGAATCATCCTAATATGGACTAGACTCCTTAAGTCCTATCATTTAGCCCAATGAGTCAAGTCTAAATAAATAATGAGCTCATCCCAATAACTAATATAACAATTTTTAGCCTTCTATATTTTGCCCCTGGACCAAAATTCCCTTGGACACATATAAGGGGGTTTTAAGCATTTCTAGAAATTGTTTCTTCAACTATTATTTAAATGCACTAAATGTTGACTTTGCTTACTTAATTACTTCCAACATTTACAGAATCGATGCATCTCTTGGATCACTGGCAAGCTAAGTATGATATGTTAGTATTTATTTTGCTACTATAAAACATATACTTCGACATATCTTTGTATTGCACTATTAACTTATTACTCCCATGATTTCCAAATAATATGTGTATAGTGGCTCTTCTTGGTATTTCTTCTTTATTTTATGATCATTGGCAAAAATAATAATAATAATAATAAAATCATTGGAGTATTTATAGGAATCTAAAACTTTCAGAACATCCCATCTAGTCATGTTATATGCATATATATATTATATAAATATGGGTATGTATGTGTCTCATTTATATTAGTAAATGCTACGGTATTTTTATTTTATTTTTAANAATTTCTGGTTTTATCCAAAAACGGAAAAATGATGATATAGCGAAAACAATTTTAGGTCTATTGGATGACTAAAATCTGGTACAAGCACAACATTAGTGGTAGAAAAACATATGCCTTCTCGAGATTTTCAATTAAACTATTTTTGTTGTTAGGTAATATAGTCTCCTTTCCTATACGAACAAGCCGTGAGGAATACGTTACTAAACCAATGACTTAGAATTAAAATAAGCACTATCCAAAATGTTTGAGTATTATTTCCAAGTATAATTTTGATACGAAATTGATGACTTATTCGAAACAAGTGATATGACAACAGAGGTCATATAATGGTAAAATTGAGTGTTGAGATAAGCATATTACGTAAGATTAACTTATTTATGTATCGCTTACAAATTCTATCTATAAATTGTTTTCTTCTACCAGGAGATAAAGTCATGGAATACTTTGCTTATTTTCAAAGTAGTTTATTGTACCAACCGTGATGTTAACATATATCAATCTGATGTCGAAATCATTCTTTAAATATTACCCCCTGGAAATTAAAGGAAGAAAAAAAAAAGAAAAAGAAATCTTACTTGTTTTTATTAGTATATGCCATGTGTATATATATATATATATAGTATGATAACATTAGTAGTAGATTTTTAAGAAATTACTTACTATTTCCACTATGTATTTGAAAATCACCATGCTTAGTTATATACCAAGTATATATACACATAAAGTATACTACCTAATCAATCATTTCTCATAATTGATATATATGCTTCCTTAGAGAACAAGAAACGTATCGAGCCATGTGTGCATAAAATACTTATATGCCCCTTTGAAAATTCTTCCTCAGGCCCATTAAGATATATATACTGGATTATTTATAGATATCCCGTTCCATGAGAAAAAGGAATTAATCATCCATTATAAGTCCATAAATAAAATCATGTTTATGTTTAAAACCTGAAAAATCAATGATATAGCCAAACTATACATGCGCCTGTTGGATAACTAAATTTGAAATAAATACAATCATAGTGCTAAACCTATTCGTAATTATTTATCTAGCAAAAGCCTTTTCAAAAAAATTCATTTGAGGTAGGTGTTTTATATTATTAGACAATCCAGTCTCTTTTCACGTAAGTCGAGACTAGCTAAACATACACTCCAACCAATGAGTTAGAATTAAAACAACAACTAAGGAAGCATCACTTAAAAAAGTTTAATTGTTTTGTAAATGTAATTTTGACATAAACATAATGACTAGATGAAATGATCAGAGAGACCATCAATTATGGATTTGAATATTGATACAAACTTGGAGGCAACCTCTCAAGTTTTACATAAGTATTGATGGAATATTGCCAATTACATCTTCTGATGAAACAAATGCACTATTAAAGGATATATTCTTCATTAATTACTACAGTCTTAACAAAACATTAAACCTTCTTATGTTTTATAGCTGTATCTTCCTAAATCGTAATTCCATTATATATTCCCTAGATGATACGTCAGTAAGGGAAGATCAATCACGAGAATTATCAAGCAAAGAATGACCCTCCTTTTCCGCAACATCATTTGTGTAGTTTGTGTACAATCTCAACAACAAAAATGATTATGAATGTAGATGAAAAACCATATAAAAATATATATAATAGAATAAAGATAGAATGAACTATTCATGTTAGAAGTACCTTTTATGCAAATTCTTTTTCCATTGTATGTTTATCATATTATAAATCACAGTGAAAAAAAAAAAAAACAAATAATTAACAAAGTCTTCACGATGCCTATTTATCCATAGCAAAATTGTATATATATGATTATGATTTTTTTTTTTTTGGAAAAGATAAATATAAATATGTTTTTTTATTGGCCAAATTTAATTACGATTTTATGTGTATGTAGTTGTTGTTTTCTAGAGTAATTTTATAATCATAAAAATTACAAATTGGCAATGTAATAATGTATCTAAATATACATGTAATATGATGTATCATCTGAAATTCATTTAAGTTGAATTTGTTATACAATTACAATTCAAATTTTTTTTTTGTTATCTTGGCATTGTAAAGATTCTTAACTAGTTCCAATCTTATTCTCTTCACTCTACACTTTTACTTTTCGCGCAATTTTTCCCATTTTTGCTTATAATATATCTTCATGCTATTCCAAAATGAAAGGGGGCGAAATTTTATAATATCAGTTCCGCTCCATATGATTGCTCAATTATTGCAATTTAATACTAATTCGAACGTGAATGCTTTATTCCATTTCACAAAATGATAAATACAGATAAAACCAACTAAAAGTTCTTTAAATAACTTCAATTTTTTGCAAGTTATATACTACAATTTGGCTAGTTTTTCAAGTAAAATTGTAAAAAAATTTAAAGCTAGATTTCGCATTAAGATGGGTCGGGTTAAAAAAAATAACAATAATCAGATTACTGAAGGGTAGTTGAATTCATTGCACGTTTTCAGTTGGTGCACCAACCAATCCAAGATACAAGATTTCTTAATCATCTACGGCTCCTTACTATTGGCTGTCAAATACAGTACCACTATTCTCGCATCGAATATCTATGTGCTCCTGTTCCACTGTGCTGCACAATCCTGAATTAGCAGCATATTTTGATGAAACAGTTAATTTTAGTTCGTGAGTCTATAGTATATAGGACGCTACGAAGAACAACAATCTTCTCATGGATACAGCCAAAGTAGAGAGAGTGCAAGCCCTAGCCAGTCATGGGCTCAACGATCTTCCGGCTCATTTCATACGGCCGACACACGAGCAGCCCGCCAATAGCAAAGCCATTGAAGGTGTCAAAGCTCCCGTGGTCTCCCTCTCCCAATCACATGAAGCCCTAGTGCATGACATCTTCAAGGCATGCCATGAATGGGGATTTTTCCTCCTCACTGACCATGGCATTTCCTCACTTCTGCTCCGGCGGCTACAAGCTGTCGGAGTGGAATTTTTCGCGCAACCCCAGGAGGAGAAGGAGAAATGCGCGAACGATCCGTCTGCCGGGAGGTTCGAGGGATACGGGACAAAGATGACTAAGAACCATGATGAGAAAGTGGAGTGGGTTGACTATTTTTTTCACCTAATGTCTCCTCCTACTAAGGTCAACTACGACATATGGCCCCATAACCCCCTTTCATATAGGTATAAAGGCAGGATTTGGATCCTTTTCATTTCCAGTAATGAATTTGATAGATCATCTTCTTGAAAAAGGAATTTACTTGTACTATTCCCAGAGATGATCGAAATAACAATTTACTTGTCCTACCTTTGTTTACAATAAAACAGGGAAGTCACCGAAGAGTATGGCAAGGAAATACTCAAAGTGACAAATATGATACTGGAGCTGCTTTCCGAGGGGCTAGGACTGGAAGGACATGTCCTGAAATCATGTTTGGGAGGAGAAAACATAGAACTAGAGATGAAAATAAACATGTATCCGCCATGTCCACAGCCAGAGCTAGCCCTAGGAGTTGAGCCTCACACCGATATGTCTGCAATTACCACGTTAATCCCTAATGATGTTCCTGGCCTCCAAATCTGGAAAGATGGCAACTGGGTCGCGGTCGATTACTTGCCAAATGCTCTCTTTATCCACATAGGTGATCAACTTGAGGTAAGACTTGGTGACTCTCCGAAATATTGTTTAGAATAGAGAGCTGCGATAGTTAAACGCCAATAAAACGGTGAAATCGACAAGCATGTGGTCTCACTTTCAGGTGCTAAGCAATGGGATGTACAAGAGTGTTCTGCATAGGAGCCTGGTGAACAAGGAAAAAACTCGAATGTCATGGGCTGTGTTTTGTGCACCCTCGCCGGATGCAGTGATTGGACCTCTTCCACGGTTTGTGAATGATCAGAACCCACCAAAATTTTCGGCCAAAACGTTTGCTGAGTTCCGATATCGCAAATTCAATAAGCTCCCGCAGTAGTGCGTCAAGAAGAGGGTCCAACGGGAGGGATGCAACTTTGTTTTATGGCTTGACATTTGGTGAAATATGTGTTTACCGATGTTTAATAAAGATATATATATATATATATGAATTAAATAAAAAAATTATATAAATTTTAATTCTAAAATGGTGTCTTTGAAATGCAATAATTATATTAATGTAAGAATTTCTCTAAATTTCATATATGAATTTAGAGCACCTCTATTAAGATAAATATAACTTTTGTTATACATACTTGTATTGATTTTATGTATATGTATGTAACTAGATCTTTCCCTCCTTCTCCTTCACAACCGACAGCTTTTAATAAGCTAGCCAATTAGGTTTTTATTTTTTTTATTTTTTCCTTGTCAAAGATAAGAGTGCAAAAATAACCTAATCTATTTATAATAATCCAATAGGATTCTCTCATTATGGGCTAACTATTGGGCTCAAGGCTTGTACTAAGTCGTTTAGCTACATCTTTAAATAAGGTACAAATAAGCTTAATATATAAATAGATCAAATAAATAAATTAGCCTAATATCTCATCAAACTATAATTCAACCTTAATTCTGGACAATTACCGAAAACCTAATAAATTAATAAATTGGAAATTTTTCCAGCATTCTCCCACTTGAGCAACGTTAATTGTAATCACAAATAAGTTGAATAACAAAGTCAAATATGGCCAATATCAACTCTAATGTAGTTTGAGAGTACACCTTAAACAAAATCCGGTCCAACAAAAATCACATATAATGAACTATGGCGATCGTTATGCTTTTACTATCTTAGGACCTTCCATGATTACAAATGATGATAAGAGGCGGAATCACAAATATACATCCTTATCACAAATGAGATATATCATAATCACATTAACTCACTTTTAAGAAAATCACAAATTCTCAAAATATCAACAATATATAATTCAATAAAATTATAAGAATAGTTATGAAAAATATCAAATGCAACAAATACTAAGTTGAAAATAACATTAAGCCAATGTATCAAGGAACATAATTAAATAATACTCCCACTAACCAAGTAAATCAAATATTCCAAAATACCAATATCCTTGATATGCCTATAGGAGACAATAAGTCTAAGTCTTTCGTTAATGGATCAAAAAACATATCTCTAATATTAATATGTTTAAAACAAGGAATGATGAATCTAGTCCTACTACCTATGAGATAAATTCATTGATCAAATTTGTTCTAAATAAAATCAAGAGGCATAACTACATCATCAAACGTTGCTCCATATTAGAATGTACATCACAGGTAATGTCAATAACATCAAACTCTAAAAATTCAACAATCATAAACTCAACAATTCTGGTATTATGTATGGAATGATAAAACTTAATACTCCTTAGAATATTCAAAATAGCCAACTAAGTAACAACGGATAGACTTAGAATTAGTAGCTTTCTCAAAGAGGTTATAAATCTTGACCTCAACTAAACAACCAAACACGAAACTTATCAAAACTAGGGTTGTTGTTGGTCTATAATCAAAAGGTCTACATTTAATAGCCTCATCTCAAAGAAAAGTGAGTAAACTAGAACGAATCATCATACTTCTCATCAAATCAAATCTTTAAGGTTGCAATTACATCTCTTAGATACGCCATTTTGTTTAGAACTCTTAAGCATAGTATATTGGGCAACAATCTAATATTCTTATAAATATTTGGTAAAGAGACCAATATACTACCCCATATTACCATGTTTGTTGTTGTCAAAGCTCACAATTTTGATGACTTTTTTTAATTTTTAACTTCAAACTTGAAACTTTTTCTATTAAAATTTTTTAATAGTATTGAACTTTTCATTTACCAAAGAAATGTAAGCATAATAGGAAAAATTATCAATAAAAGTGATATAATATTTATTACCACACAATAATAAGGCTTACTAATGTAGTATAAACATCTTTAGAAGTTTTGAACTACGATTGCATTTTATTTTCTTTTTCCTCAATCTTGGTTAGTTTATCTCTATTGCAACCAACACTAGTTTCCCTATCACTAAAAACAAGGTAATGAAAAATCACTATTGCAATTAATCTTTTAACTCTTTCATAAAAATGTGAGCTAATCATTTATGCTACAATATTGAAGTTTCTATTTAATTAAAGGTCTTCTAAAAATAACATTCATGATAGTCAACGAGGTATATTTATTATTATTGATTGGATATATTATGTATAATCCATCGTTCATGACACCATAAGCAATAATTTGAGAATTAAAAAAGAATTAACTTTTTGCAAAATGAAAACAAAAATATTTATTTTGTCTAACAAGGAAACATAAATTAAATTTCACTTAGAAGTTACTACAATTAAATTGTTTTCTAAAATAAGCTAAAATAAGTCTCAAAATTTAATGAATAGTTCTTACGAATTCGACATGAACTTCAACATCATCTCCTACTCATAATTTCATTTCATATTTGCTTGGCGTCCTTTTCCTTCTAAACCCCATTTTCTCAATTCTTCTTTTCTAACTAAGATCTAAATTTAATATATTTATTTCTCTTATGACACTTTCATTGCAAAAGAAATACTAAAACCTTTCTTAAGCAGCTTTAAGACCTCCTATATTAGTTGTCCAATCAGTATTTTTCCTCCTAAATTCCTAAACTTTCTTAGGAGTATGATGAGAATATTTTCCTTAGGTACTTTATCTCCTTTGTAAGTTTGATTTAGATTGGGAAACAATGAAGGAATCCTCACCCTTTTCTTTCTTTAGCTTCCTTACCCCTCACCCCCTGTCAACAACACAATTAGAACAAGGTCACTTATACTCTTAAGTTAAATTAAGAATATTATAGGTAGTTTTGATTTAGCCAAATTCAAGTTATAGAAAAAAAATATAAGGGCATGTCTAACAATAAACTTATTAGGAAGGAAAATTTCAAAGTTTTTTATTTTTGACTAAATATGGACCATTTTGAGGATATACTCTCTAAGCCCTCCTACATTTTCATATTTCATACCCATTAGTTCACTCAATAGGCTTTCTATCTCAACATTATTAAAGGTTTAACACATATTATCTACATGTATTAAAGATTTTATTAGCATTATTAGTCTTAAATCAACTACTAATCAAATGCTTTGAGATCAACCATTTCATGATAATATGATTCAATCAATTAAGTCTTTCCCATCTAGCATGTGACTCATTATATTAAATAAAACTCTTATTAGTGGGTTTAGTAGGCTCACTTTTATGTAAGACTAGTTCAATATCCACAATACCAAAGCAAATTTAATTATCTGTTTCACTTCTTGCATTTAACAACAATCAAAATCTTAGTGGTAGCAATATTTATCATTCATGCCAAAAATAATTGTAAATCACAATAACAATGCAATAATTGAATAAAATGGGCCATTAATTTATTTTTTAATCATCTCGAGAGTCTAGTGGTTCACTTACAAACCCCCTTTGGGAAGAAATGCAACATGCATTAGGATCTCTTTACATGAAACAAACCAATGAGAATATACAAACTTTTGAAACTTCCACTTTTGAGATGCAAATTTTCTAAGCTTGTGTATCTATATGTAATGCTTCACTCTATTTTTAAAATTAACATAGATAAATACCCCATTTGGATAGGTAACTACATATAATGATTTTATGATAAAAGTCATGATGCTAATCACAAGAAAATTATATAAGTTTAAATGAATAGATCGCTTTGGTGACAGCTATTTACATCAACTTTTGCTGCTGCTATTGGTTGTTGTGCCCAGTACGAGCATCAAAACCCTCAAGCGAGTAGGTTTGCTGATCGTTGGAGAGTCGTTAGTAGGTAAAAGCTACGTTAGCAAGTTATGGATTGTGCAGTCATGCAGCTCTAATATGGTCCGCATTTATTGGAGATAGTTGGTTGACCTAGTTGCTCAACCTTATCTGTAGTTTTCTAGCTATTGTGAGCTGCTGCAATTGGGTAAGCTACATCATAGGTGTAGATCGAAGTCAGCCACTTGTTCTTATAGGCTAGATTCTGAGGAAAGCAACTTAAGCCATGAGCCCAATTAGGTCAGTACAGACCTGAGGGGGTCTAAACCTAAAAGGCTCTATCAACACAAATGATTTTGAGTGTTTTTGGAAGTCTGAATTTGTGGTATTGTCAGGTTCCATAGATGCTCTAATTTATAGTCGTGTACTCAAGTTCTTGGATCTAGCTTGTTTCTTCCATGAATAAGCCTGAAAAGTGGAAACCCTCATCTACAACTTTGATATGTGGCAATTTTTTAATTCAATGGTTTGTGATTGGATTCCATGTGCTTAATAGTTTTTATTTGTTGATTGGAGCTAATTTGCATCGATATTTAAAAAGAAAAAAAGAAAAAAAATAGAGAGTAAGTTGAATTGGAGCTAACTTAATGATTTATGTAAAGTTGAATTTGAATTCCCCATGTGAAGAAGTGGGTTGGAGATTAAACAAATAACGTTTACCATTAGAAGTTTAACAATTTTTACAATTAAGTACCTAAACATTTAAAATATCAAATTATCACCTAATCAAATTTTTAAAGTATCAAATTATGATGTGTGTCTTTTTCATTAAAATAAAACAATAATTAACGTAAAACTTGCCATCTCAACTTTTTATTAAAAATACAACTCTTTTTTTTCTACCAACCTATTAAAATATATCATATAAAATAGATAAATCAACTAAATTTTAATGTACCTTAAAAAAATGTATCATGGTACTTAAAATAATTAAATAGATAAAATTGAAAATGAAAATTTGAGACAATGAAGGGTAGAGAGACATGAAGCACTACCTTTTCTTAGGATGTGTATATAAACAATTATTTAGAGGAAGCGTTTAACCTACCATATTAGCATCACAAACAATCAGTCCTTTTAATTAACTCTTACATTTATAAAGGAGTACTGTTATCAAAAATATTTTTTCTTTTTTTTTTTTGCAAGCTCCATATTATCATTACTTTTTAAACAATACATAAAATATGTTTAGGATAAATATTGAATTGTGTAAAATTCTTTCATTAATATTTCATATTGCAATTATAATTTATTTATTATTACATAAAAATAAAAATAAAAACTTAATAATTTAAAATAAAAAGAATTGTTGTCCCTAAATATATGTTACATCCACGCAACAAGGTGAAGTGTAAAATTTTATAATTAGAGGAAATATTAAAATTTAGTAGATTGTATCAAAAAAAAAAAAAAAAGACAATTCTATTGTGATAGGGATGAACGGCATCTTTTTCCTTTTATTGAATTGAAATTAAAAAAGAAAAAGAAAAAGAAAAGAAAAAAGACAACTCCATTCGCATTTAGACAAAAAGCCTGCAAAATTGCCAAACAATAAATACTGCCCTGCATGATACCTGAAACCTTATAAGCGCCCAGAAGTGTGAGGCAAGTATAATGGTTAAAGGTAAGCTCCTCTTACAAACGTACTCTTAATAATCTCATCACGATAATATCCCTTTCATGTTTCAATGGCCGATGCTGCTTATGTTCCAAGCAACTTAACTCCAGTTAATTTCACCTAACTCCACCAAGACGATACCTTTTTATAATATTCCTTGAAGTACTCTGGAATTAGAGGGTTGATATGGTAAAGGTAGTGGACTTATTTGGATTTTGATTGGAAAGTGAAAAGGAAAGACGAAGCTAAGGTTTTGATTGTGGTTTTAGAAAGAGAATCGAAGAAGGTTTGAAAATTGTTCTGGTAAACTATACCATCACTTCAATCTCTCTCTCCTTCATCTCTCTTATCAATAAAGAATTTCCAACTGAAATCGATTGAGTTTTCCTACACCAATTTCTTCTATGCAAATCGAGTTTCATGACTTTCTGTTGGGACAATTAGTGAATAAGGGCAAAATGCAAAGAACTGCTTTGATATATCCAAGTTTATAAAAAAGTTGGGAAAATCTATGAATTTTGTGAGCTCAGTACAATTGTCTCGATGTAATCGAACGACTATGACCTCAGATGCGGAACGTGGGCTTCGGATTGGGAAAATGGGAAAACACTAATTGGTCGAAGTACTTGGATCAATGATCATCACCAGCGAAAGTAACAACCATGATCGAGAATTTGGAACCATTGTTTATAATTGGGAAAAGTACAACAAAACTTTTATCTCTTCTTATATTTTAATCTTTAACGTTCATCTCAATTTTTAATGTTTTTAATTTTCATTAAATAAGTCTTTCCATCAGGTTTTATTATGTTTTTCGTTATCATAGATACGTGGCAACATAACATTAGTCCACATATAATTTTATAAATGAAAAAATAATAAAATAGTTCTAAAAAGAATAAAAAATATATAAAAATAGATTAAAAATCTACAAAATTAAAAACTATATATGGATGCCTATATAAATATTCATACATTAATAAAATACTTATATAAATATTTATATTAATAATATATTAATAAAATTTAAAAAAATTTAAAAAGTTATAAAATTTAAGAAAATTTAAATCTAAACCTCTAATAATAGAGAATAGCTGATGATCATCATAATGGGTCCCCTCACCCCCACCCCCACCCCCACTTTGGGTAGTTGGATTTTAATTGCTTAAAGGCTTGGGTTGCAACCCACTTTTTTGGCCTTCTTCTCTTCTTTCTTTTTTTTTTTTTTTATTGCGCATTGGCAAACTATTCTCACCCTTGAGTAGTCGAATTTTAATTTTTTTGAAATTTTTATTTTTACAAATTTTAAAATTTTTTTAAATTATTAAAATATAAAAATAATATTTTAATAATTTTAAAATATATAGTAATTTATAGATTTTTATTTTTATTTTTTTAATAATTTTTGGTAATTTTAAATATTTTTTATTAATTGTACTTGTATAATATATATTATTAATTTATTTAGTTAAATTAATTGTATGAACAAATTAGAATGTGCAACATATCAAGACTAATGAAAGGACTGATTTAGAAATTTTTTCAAACATTTTGAACTATAATGAAACTTTTGAAATTCTAAAGATTAAAATAGAAAAAGATATAAACGTTTAGGACATTTTTTATACTTTTTTCATCTATAATTTGGTATTACATTTGTATGTTTTATTTGAAATTGACATCATTTTATTTGGTTCCTTTGTTCCTTTTTCTTTTTTCCTTAATATTTCAGAGTGCTGCTTTATTTTAGCTCAAGTTAGTGGAAATTAAATATAGTGTAATATTTATTTAGTATTTTTTTTCTTTTTACCTTTGTTTAGGGTATGTTTCATGAAAATGAAAGCTAGTTTTTATTAAATTCATTAGATAAGTTTGTTTTGGACACATGGCATGCTATAATTGGATAAGGATTCTATGTAGACTAATGTACATGAATGGAGCTAACTCGAGTAATATAAATGACATTAAAAAGTTTAATTAGGTAATAAATCAACACTTTAGATAGTCATTAAAACCGCTGTAGTCTGGTCTCCTAATAAGATAAATCATGTTCAATTCCCTCTCTCCTAAATTTATAATATATAGTTGGTAAAAAGAAAAAAAAAAAACTTAGATAGTCAACCGTAAAAATGAACAAAGTTCAAGTACTAATGTGACATTTTCCTTAAGCATGATTATTTAAGATTATTATCAAAATTCGAAAATTTAAACAATAAAGATAGATATCTAAGACAATAAGTAGGGTGTTAATAGGATATAATGTAATCAGTTTCT